>CANYBF010078564.1:0-28902 GCA_948192965.1 Dalechampia spathulata
ATTCCATTATGGAATCCTGTAATATATGATCCAGCATGCCTTTCCTCATTTTCTCTCGCTCTGTTAGGCATTCACACTCCCAGATGTCATGAATATGCTAACATACGAGAGTATCAAATGGAATCTCAAGCAAGAATCATGAAACTGAACAGATAACAAGCTGATAGCATCAAAGTATAGGAAAATACGGGAATTCAATCCCCAATCATCATTTACTAAGCCATACGTGGCTTAAAAGCAATAACAGAAGCAAAGAACAGCTAATCTAAACCAGCACTAACTAGCACGAACCTGGTAGAAGTAAAGCTGCTAAGGTCTGATCACGTCTCTAAGCTTCTAACCTTGCAAAATCAACTCCGCTATGCTTAATTCCCTGAAGAAAAAGGAGCTCTAGGGGTTTAGGGACGTTTAGGAAGGGTTTAGAAAAGAAAAGGGAAAAGAAACCTAAAGAAAAAGTTAGGTTTAGTCCGTTTAAAACTGTCTTTTAAGTCACGTACAGCCATACCAAATACCCATACGCCCGTACCAACCAAAAAACCTTGATGGACTGATTTTCCTGTGAGTTGTCGTACGCCCATACGACCCTAAAGTTACTGACAAACCCATTTTCCTGCAAGCAACGGTACGACCGTACACCTTCTTGGTATGCCCGTACCAACTCCAAGACCTCAACTCCCCTGTTCCCTCGAGCTTGGTACGCTCGTACGGCTATCCGTATGCCCGTACCGCAAGCCTAACATCAGGACATGCCTCAATTGAAGCCCTTAACTCTCCCAGAACCTGTGAAACACACTCCAAAACCAATCCTAACACATCAAACTCACTGTCCCTCATCCAACCAAAGTCACGCTTCCCAATAAGGTGACAGTATCATAAAATACAAGCATACATACATACATACATGTATACATATCATCAATGTATAACTAAACTCATACGCATACAGACCTCTACTCGTCTACTAGTGTACAAACTACTAGGGTCTCAACTACGGGTGTAACAACTCTCTCCCCCTAAAAAGAATTTTGTCCCGAAATTAGAACGAAACTTACCAGAAAATAAATGAGGATATTGTTCCCTCATCAGAGCCTCTCGTTCCCACGTCACATCTTGACCCATGTGGTGATTCCATAAGACTTTAACTAATGGTATCTATTTGTTCCTTAGTTGCTTAACCTCTCGGGCTAAAATCTGAATCAGCTATTCCGAATATGATAAGTCGGGTCTCACTTCAATCGATTCCACGGGAATGACGTGCGAAGGGTCTAATCTGTACCTCCTCAGCATAGAAACATGAAACACATTATGAATCCGGTCCAACTCCGGTGGCAAAGCTAACCTATATGCCAACGAACCTACTCTCTCAAGCACCTCATACGGTCCAATAAATCATGGACTCAACTTACCCTTCTGACCGAATCTCATAATCTTCTTCCACAAAGATACTTTTAGAAATACCTTATCCCCAACTTGATACGTGATGTCTCGCCGCTTTAAATCCACATATGACTTATGTCTATCCGACGCGGCCTTCAATCTAGACTTAATTAACTGTACCTGATCCTCTGCCTGCTGAACAAGCTCAGGCCCAATTAATCTCTGCTCACCAACCTCAGCCCAATGCAAAGGCGTTCGACACCTACACCCATACAAAGCCTTATACGGTGCCATCTGTATACTTGACTGGTAGCTGTTATTATATACGAACTCAATCAAATGCAAGTATTGATCCCAGCTACCCTCCCACTCGAGTATACAGGCACGTAACATATCCTCAAGAATCTAGATCACCCTCTCAGACTGGCCATCGGTCTGGGGGTGAAAAACCGTACTGAAATGTACTTTCGAGCCTAAAGCTCTTTGGAACGCACCCCAAAATTGAGAAGTAAATCGGGGATCTCTATCGGATATAATAGACGACGGAATCCCATGTAACCGGACAATCTCTCTCATGTATAGTTCAGCCAACCTCTTTAATCCATAATCCATCCGTACAGGGATAAAATGGGTCATCTTGGTCAACCGATCGACAATAACCCAAACTGCATCGTGCTTAGCCTACTTCAACGGTAACCCCGTGACAAAATCCATCGTGATCCGATCCCACTTCCACTCTGGCATAGGCAACGGATTAAGTAATCCAGCTGGTACCTAATGTTCCACTTTCACTCGCTGACAAATTAAGCATTTTCGTACATAGTCTGCTATATCTCTCTTCAAACCAATCTACCAGTAGTATTGTCTCAAATCCTGATACATCTTCGTACTCCCGGGATGATAAGCATACGTCGAACTGTGGGCTTCCTCGAGAATATGTTTCTTCAGACCCTCGTCTGTCGGAACATACAACCATGTCCCGTACCTCAGATTACCGTCCTCATCCATGGTAAATAAAGTCATCTTACCCGACTACACCTTCTGCAACTATTTCTGATACTCTGCATCATTAGCTGCACTTCTCTGTATCTGATCTGTCAACAGAGGCTTAACTTTCATCTGTAACTGTGCTAGAATACAATCAGATTGTAGCATCAAAGTGGCATTCAAATGTTGCATCTCATACACCAAAACCAATGAGGATTGTCTCAAGCCAGCGAACATCTTCTGACTTAAAGCATCGGCAACCAAATTAGCTTTCCCTGGGTGATAGTCAATCACACAGTCATAATCCTTAATAAGCTCAATCCAGCATCGCTGCCTCAAGTTCAACTCCTTCTGCGTACCCAGATACTTAAGACTCTTGTGATCCGTGCACATATAGTAGAGCTCACCGTACAAGTAATGTCGCCAGATCTTAAGAGCAAATACAATAGCTGCCAATTCCAAATCATGTGTGGGATAATTCTTCTCATGTGGCTTCAATTGCCTCGAAGCATAGGCAATCACTTTCCAATCCTGCATCAGAACACATCCCAAACCATTCAACAAAGCATCACTGTAAATCACATACGCTTGACCTGGAGTAGGTAGCGTAAGAACTGGAGCTTGCGTCAAACACTCCTTCAACATCTCAAAACTCCTCTGACATTCCTCCGACCAAACAAAAGGAACGTCCTTACGCAACAACATCGTCAAGGGCAAAGCAATCATGGAAAATCCCTTAACAAACCTCCAATAGTACCCTGCTAAACCCAAGAAACTACGAACCTCGCTGACATTCCTGGGAACTTACCAACTAAGCACAGCTTCCACCTTACTCGGATCCACTCTGATCCCCTCTGCAGAGATCACATGTCCCAAAAATGCTACTTGATCAAGCCAAAACTCACACTTTGTTAGCTTGCCAAATAGCTGCTTCTCCCTCATCCGTTCAAGCACTAACCTTAAGTGACAATCATGCTCCTCATACGTCTTAGAATAAACAAGAATTTTATCAATGAACACGACAACAAACTGGTCCAGATAATCAAAAAATACCGTGTTCATCAGTGCCATAAATGTTGCTGGTGCATTCGTCAACCCGAACGGCATCACCAGAAATTCATAATGCCCATACCGAGTCCTGAATGCAGTCTTCGTTGTGCTACCTTCCTTCACCCTTAACTGATGGTAGCCTGATCGTAACTCAATCTTAGAAAACACAGCTGCACCTTTAAGCTGATCAATAAATCATTGATACGCGGCAACGGGTACCGATTCTTGATCGTCACCTTATTCAGCTATCTATAGTTTATACACATCTGCATAGACCCATCCTTCTTCTTTACAAACAACACCGGTGCACCTCAAGGCGAAACACTCGGGCGAATGAAACCCTTATCAAGTAATTCCTGCAACTACACTTTCAACTCCTTCAATTCCATCGGAGCCATACGATACGGAGTTATCGAGATCGGTTCTGTACCAGGTAACACCTCGATCTCGAATTCCACCTCTCTCCCAGGCGGTAACTCTGGCAACTCCTCTGGAAACACATCAGGGAAGTCGTACACTGTCGAAATCTCTGTCAACTGAATTCCCTTCTGTCGTCCATCTATTACATGAGCCAACACTGCTTCATAGCCCTATAACAACAACTTCCGAACAGTCACAGTTGTCACTAACCTCGCTGTCACTGACGGCACGTTACCCTTGATCACAATCGGGCCCTGATCAGGAGATTGTAGTGTCACTATCTTCCATTGACAGTCCATCACTGCTCCATACTTAACTAACCAATCCATCCCCAAAATAATGTCATACTCTCGGGATGGCATCTCTACTAGATCAGATAAGAAACATACACCCTGTATAATCAGAGGACCATGCCTATACACTCGGTCTACTATTACATCTCTACCTAGGGGGCTAGAAACCACTATCTCATAACCTAACCCCTCACTCAACATACCAATCAACTGAGCAAATCGTAAATCAAGATAAGAATGCGATGAACCCGGATCAAACAACATTAAAGCATCATGATCAGAAATGAGAACATTACCGAGCACCACATCCGCTACATGCTGCTCCTCACGGTGCACTAAATTATAGACTCTGGTAGGAGCCCCAACAACCTGGTTAACGAACCCCTGACTGGCGCTATGACCTCCTCCACTATCTCAGCCTCTCCCTCGGCCTCTACCTCGCTCTGATCCCTGAGAACCCACAGAGCTAGGTCTCTGTTGCTGCTATTGTCGAGCCTCTCCCTCAACAACAAGATGAACTGGCCCACCAGACCACTCTGGGCACTCCTGGGCAAAATGACCTGCACCTCCACATCAAAAACATGTCGTACTGCCCACTCAATAAGGTCTGTAATGAATCCGACCGCATAAACGACAAGCATACGGTCTAGCACCTGTACTACCACCATAAGAAACAGGTCTCCCACTCTGCTCTCACCGTGGTGGCATCGGTCACACATCGGCCGACCTAGGAGGAAAAGAACTCCTAAACTTGCCCCTCTTTGAAGAACTCGAAGAAGAACCTGATCCCCTAAACGTCCTCCTCATCGACTCCTGTCGAGCATTCTCCTCAAGTATCGTCCGCTCGAGATCCAAAGCACTGGCCATCAGAGTCAAAAAATCATCATACTGAGATGTCTGCACAAAGGCTCTGAGTCGCAGATTTAAGCCCTGCTCGAATCGCTTACACCTCTCTCGTCCAAACGGTATAATATGAGTTGCATAATATGCCAACCGAGTGAACTCCTTCTCATGGTCAGTGACAGACAGATCTCCCTTCTTCAGCCCCAGAAATTCCTGTAGCTTCTGGTCAGTATAGGCTGAAGGCACGTACTTCCGCTTGAATTCTCTCTGAAGATCAGCCTACATTAGAACTGGAGGGTCAGCCATACTCTGAGGAACGGTCTTCCACCATTCATACGCATCCTCCTATAACAAAGAGATGGCATACTCGAACTTAGCCGTCTCCAGACACTTCAACTGGCGCAACACCCTCTGTGTCCGTTCTAACCATACTTCCGCCATGTATGGATCAGTAGTACCAGTGAAATCCGTAGCTCCATACGACCTCAATTTCGTGAAGTCCAACTTATACTCCTCCCTCTGCTCCACTGGAGGTGGGGCAGGAACTACAAGCAACGTCTGACTTTGCACCTGAAGAAACCGCATGAACTGGGCAAACTGAGTTACCATCGGGTCAGCAGTCGATGCCTCCGCCTGCCTACCCGCACGCTCTCCTGGTCCTGAGGAACTCTCTTGGGGATTAAAGTTATCCCCGCCTTCCTCATCGACATTCAATCTCCTATCCGACATCAAACCTAAGCTGTAGCACAAACAAGAATCCTACGGTCAGCAGTGGTCGAGACAAGCAACACTCCTTTACTGTAGCCTCCCTATCAGAGGCAGTAATCCTAGGAATCCAGAACAAAGACACATCAGGCTAAATCATAGCTCTACACCCTACGAGCTATAAACCATAGCTCTGATACCACTTAAACATGTCACGCTCAGCCCATACCTGGAGTAACATGCTCCCGTAGCATACACAACGACCTCCCGTATGGAAAACCGCTATATACACTACAAAGGATACTTGTACATGTATAAATAGACGTCGTATGGAGACAACAATTAGTATGGCGGTGAAATCATGAAACAGAACCAAACATAACCCGGGATAACAACATACATTCCATTGAATGTACACGCCAATAACAAAAGTATATTTATTAATATACAAAGGTTTTGATTACAATAACTACACAAGTCACCACCAAACTACAATTACATTACTGCCTCTCTAATATGTACAAGCTACAATACGAGACTACAAAATGATAGTATGCTCGGCTACTCTGGACCACCTCGAGGTTGGGATTTGCTTATGAATCCGCCCCTCTGCTGACATTGGCAATCACTACTCTGGGCCTTCTACAGTAGGTTCGGAACCTGCGTTCATCAATTGATAAACACTGAGTCGAAGACTCAGTGGTACTAGCTATCATACACACATATAACATAAACAAGCATGTCAAATAACAGGCAATATAATGCAATGATATGTTGCCCCGTTTCCTCTTCCTGTTCTGTACTCTCTTCCCTCTTTCCTTTTTCCCTTATTGTGCACAATATATTCCCATACTGGATCCCTATGTACCGGTACTCAACTCCCAAAGGAGGATAACTGTAATCCTAGCCCGTAGGCCTTTTTGTTATACCTATGTCTCGAGACTCAACTCCCGAAGGAGGAAATATAATATACGATTCCATTATGGAATCCTGTAATATATGATCTAGCATGCCTTTCCTCATTTTCTCTCGCTCTGTTAAGCATTCACACTCCCAAATGTCATGAATATGCTAACATACGAGAGTATCAAATGGAATCTCAAGCAAGAATCATGAAACTGAACAGATAACAAGCTCATAGCATTAAAGTATAGGCAAATACGGAAATTTAATCCCCAATCATCATTTACTAAGCCATACGTGGCTTAAAAGCAATAACAGAAGCAAAGAACAGCTAATCCAAACTAGCACTAACTAGCACGAACCTGGTAGAAGTAAAGCTGCTAAGGTCTGATCACGTCTCTAAGCTTCTAACCTTGCAAAATCAACTCCGCTATGCTTAATTCCCTAAAGAAAAATGAGCTCTAGGGGTTTAGGGACGTTTAGGAAGGGTTTAGAAAAGAAAAGAGAAAAGAAACCTAAAGAAAAAGTTAGGTTTAGTCCGTTTAAAATGGTCTTTTAAGTCACGTACGACTGTACCAAATACCTGTACGCCCGTACCAACCTAAAAACCTTGATGGACTGATTTTCCTGCGAGTTTTCGTACGCCCGTACCACATTTGGTATGCCCGTACGACCCTAAAGTTACTGACAAACCCATTTTCCTACGAGCAACGGTACGGCCGTACACCCTCTTGGTATGCCCGTACCGACTCCAGGACCTCAACTCCCCTGTTCCCTCGAGCTTGGTACACCCGTACGGCTATCCGTACGCCCGTACCGCAAGCCTAACATTAGGACATGCCTCAATTGAAGCCCTTAACTCTCCCAGAACCTATGAAACACACTCCAAAACCAATCCTAACACATCAAACTCACTGTCCCTCATCCAACCGAAGTCACGCTTCCCAATAAGGTAATAGTATCAAAAAATACAAGCATACATACATACATACATGTATACACATCATCAATGTATAACCAAACTCATACGCATACAGACCTCTACCCGTCTACTAGTGTACAAACTATTAGGGTCTCAACTACGGGTGTAACATGTTTAGTTGGTTTAGGAGGCTTCACAACAACTTTATGAATATATTCAATAGCTTTCAAAGATTAAGGCTTTACAAGTCTTGGTGGCTTAAATATCTTGTAAGATCTAGTAATAACACCTATAGATTATTGCAACAACAATTTAAGTGGTGTAGCAGCATATTTTAATGCTTCAACAACAGATTAAAGTGGTGTAGTAAAAATTAAGTGGTATAACAATAAATTCAAGCCTTTCAACAATATATTTAAGTACTATAGCAACAGCTTTAAGTCCTTTAATGGAAAATTCAAGTGGCATAACAATAGATTTAAGTCCTTTAATAGTATATTTAATTGGTGTTTTTCACATCCTTCAATAGCAAATTTAAGTAGTGTAGCAACAGATTTAAGTCCTTCAATAGCAAATTCATGTGGTGTAGTAGCACATTCATGTATTTCAGCAAAAAATTGAAATCTTTTAGTATTAAGGTGCATGTCTTGTAATTCATGTAATGATTTCTTATTCATTATGCATGTTTCATCTATTGGAGTTAAAATATATCAAATCCAAGATTAAGGAGTTTCATCAAGCATCTATAAAAGTTTACATAAATCATAAAGTCAAAATATGTCCACATCATGTTGTAACTTTATAAATTTCAAACACTTTCTTTACTTGGCTTAGAATTATTTCATTTGTTGTTATCCCAATTTCTAATTTGAAAATGTTAGTAGAAGATGCATTAATTGTCTTATTTGTACCTTATACAACTATAAAACATATTATTTTAAACATTCATTCAATTAAATATTGATAGATTTAATGTGAACTCATAGATGACATCCATTTAATAGGAAATGGAGTTGAGATAATGTTATCTTATGTGATTTATCAAATATCTAATCCTTTTTCAGCCTTAGATATAAAAAATCATACATTCTGTAACAAATATTCATATAATGTAAAATTACATAAATTTTAAAAAACCTATATTTATTCCATGAAATCTTTTATTGTGAATTTCTTTTTCACATTTAGAGAAGCTATATGGAGGATATATGAGTTTGAAATGAATGATATTTATCTTGCTATTATAAATCTACAACTCCATTTGCCAAATAAGCATATAATGATATTTTGACATAATCAAAACTTGCAAGACATACTTCAATGGGATCACGTAAAAAAGATGTTGTTGATTTAATACTTTGTAACATGTTCAAAAAGTGAAGAAGCAAGCATATTATTGTATAGGGAATTTCTAAAACATTATATTTGGAATACAAAAAATTGAGCATGGTTAAAAAAAAAACTAAAAATGTTATCTAACGTATAACTACAACCAACCCAATGGAAGGAGAAAGGTATTATCTAAAGATACTTTTAAATAATATCAAGAGTCCAAAGTCATTTGATGACTTGCTTATAATAGATGACATCCAATGTCTGACATTTAAGGAAACTACTATAAGGAAGGGGTTGCTTGAATTAGATAAATGCATAGTGGAATGCATGAGTGAGGCAATAACATTCAAGATGCCATCAAAACTAAGAAGATTATTTATAAAATTATTAGTATATTATGAGCCAATAGATGTCAAAAAAACTATCGTAAGATAACTTACAATCGATGGCTAAGATTTCTTTTAAATTGCATGAAAACTTGATAGAAATGCAAATAACTTGCATCTTGAATGATATTTAGAAGCACTTGATAATCATGGGTAAAGATATTAAAAGTTATGATCTTCTTATAAAAGAAAGTCACTAGCTTAGTCAAATGAAGATCAATAATAAAGAGATTGTAAAGGAGATGACAGTGTAAATGTCACAATAAGATATTGATGTAGTGTTAAAAGCTTAATTTAGAATAAAAATATGCATATATGGTGATAATAAATAGAGTAAACTCAAGATGTACTAGGATATTTTTCATGGATGGATTAGGAGATATAAGGAAGACTTTCTTATATTGAGCATTACTGACTAATCTAAGATCAAAAGAAAATATAGAATTAGTAACAAAAACTTCCAATATAGCGATATCAATAATGCTAGGAGGAAGAACAACACACTTTAGATTCAACATTCCACTCAATCCAACAGAGATGACATTATATCATAAAGCAAAGCAGAGTGGCCTATCAATGTTTTTATGCAAGGCCAATATGATCAAATGGGATAAAGCACCAATGGATAAAAAATATGTAATAGAGACAGTTGATAGAATACTCGAAGATATAATGGACAATAATGACTCATTCGATGGAAAAATGATGGTATTTGGAGGTGACTTTAGATAAGTACTATTAGTGGTTCCTAAAAGAACAAGATAAAAAATAGTTGATGCAAATATGTTAATATCATATTTTTGAAATAAAATGGAGGTACTCAAGTTGATAAATAACATCCGAGTGAGGTTAAATGTAATCTTTAGTAATTTCTTACTAAGAGTAAGGGATAACGAAGAGTGTGCAACTCATGATGGAAACATTATCATACCAAATGAATTGATGATACAAGATGATAGAAAAGATTCATGTGAAAAGACATTGATATGAAATGTGTTTTTTAATTTTATTGAGAACTCAATATCATCAAAATGCATGACAAACTGTACAATATTGACAATAAAGAATGAATATGTTGATAAATTGAATTAGATAATAATCGATATGTTCCTGGGAAAGACTTAAGTATACCTTAGTTATGATAATGTAATTGATAATGTAAATACCAACTATCAAGAAGAATTTTTAAACAACTTACAATTGAATGGAATGTCACCACATAGACTACAATTGAAAGTTGATTACCTAATAATACTTTTAAGAAATTTGGATGCATCAAATGGATTATGCATTGGAACTCAAATGGTTTGTAGAAGATTTGAAAAAATGACATATATGTTGAAATAATAACCAGAAAGCATGCTAATAAATAGGTGTATTACCAAGAATATCATTGAATCCAACAAAAAAGATGATAGTTATATGTTGCATTATCAAGAGAATTTTTCAAGTTCAACAACAAAGATTTTAATCAAAAAAATGATCTAAAAAAGAAGGAACCAACATATAGTCAACAAAGAAGTTTTATCGTCAAATAAATAAATACATATTATCATTTTATATCATAATTCAACTTGTAAAGTTCATAAATGGAATAAACTAATGTATTTGATCATATCTTTTTTGTACATGAATAAATTACAAGATTCTATAAACATTTTCAACAACTAGATAATACTTAAATGATCAATATTAATTTAAAATTATAAAAAATGTTATTATGGTAAAAAATTTTAAAAATAAAATATAAAATAGTTATAAAATGATCAAATAAATCATATACTAACATACAACACATGTTATGAAACTCTAGTTAAAATAAAAGTTAGACAAGTATTTACCCTAGGAAATATATATGAAACTACAATTAATAATACTAACTATGACTCTCTTTACGGCATTTTCATGAAAATAATTAAACACCCATTATTTATTGGAATAATTACAAAAGTAATAATGTATGTAATTTCATGTTTTGCAAGTGTTAGAATGATTTTGAAGATTTTGTTAAAATAACAATTCTTTTTGCAAAAATAATGATTCACATTAAGCCTAAAATAAAACTTAATTAAAGCTTTCAACAAACTAACCTTGAAAATCCTTATTTTAAGAAATAATTTAAAAATCCATTATTTTTATAATTTTAAAAAAAATAGTAACATTTTTACAAAATTTAATCCATTTTTGAAAATTTTTAAAACTCATCTTCTTTATTAGGTTATCCCTAAAATTTAAGTTGAACAATTCTCTTGATGAAGACTTGCTTTTCCAACAACCATTTCATTCCAAATGCTAAATTTGCATGGCAAGCATAACATCCAAGTAAAACAATCAACAAAATCGTAATTTAGTAACTTTATATACAGTCAAAATTTGGCGGAATCTGGCAGTCACTGATTCTACAGCATCTGGTCAATTTGGCCATTCTGGTTATATAATTCCACTATTTTCTTAGCATATGGAGGTGCATGTCTGTCAGCTCTGCAAATGTGTACATGTATTAAGAGCAAACCCCCATGCAATATTCAAAACCTATGTAAACTTCATATTACCTTTCTTTTCCCCACGCCCGATTTGTATACAAGTAGTTTCTGATTGTATGGTAATCTAGCGAATAGCGAGCAAATTCCAAACCCTTAGGGCCAATCTGATTACAATGACCCAAGTTACTATCACTAAATGCATAACGGAAGCAAATTTAACAAGCCATGAAAGAAAAAATGAATTTACCAAGTTTAAAATGAAAGCTATAAGATTCCCAACAAATTTTGGTGCAGGTTGAGAAGGACCCTTTCCTGATGAAGTATGACAAACGGATTTAGATGCTCGAACCAGAAGAATATTTGAAATGCATAAGATATATTTTAATAAAGTAATGGCAAGATTTCATACATACCTAACTTAGCATTATCGTCTGCCTTCACAGTCTCCATCACAAATGGTCTCCTGTTACCCTGAAATATACCATAACTTCTAACTCAAAATTCACCACGTAAGGTAACTATGGTAATCCAAACAGGCGAGTCAAGGTTCTTACACTACTGATTGTTGGAGTAATCTCCAAAAGGTCTCTTACCAAACCTAACATTTCTCGCCCTCTTTCATTCCTACAATTTGAACCATCAAAATACGAATGCAAAAATTCAGTTGTTAGTCAAAAAACATTAGTAAATGATAAAAAAAAATTAAACAAAACTAAAAGTTGTCCGCACAACATTAGGATCGTTTTACCTGACTGTTATGTATTGTGGATGTTGTGTCATGCTAACTCCCGCATATTTTGGAACACCCATATATCCAACTACCAAATCCTGGAGATTGATGTTACCAGAAAAAATGTCTTAATATTTCTTTCTATGCTTGTTGGTTAAAACTTTCCCAAAACCAGATTCATGTAATGCAATATAAATTAGCTTAAGAGAAAGTTGGACTTGTAACGAAATCAGAGAAGATTGAATGTTCATTCAAGTAAAACTGATTGAAGCTTACCGCTAAAGCATTTGTGTAATCAAAGCAGCTGCATAACAAGGACAAATATTTTAGTAATTGAAATTTCAACAGTTGAACCATTGGTTGTGATCTCTATTAAAAATAGGATTGGAGCCAAAGTATGCTTGTCCCATTAACTTGAACATAATATTCTCAACAAATGACAAATAGTTTTGGTGTAACGCATCAATATGTAAAGAACGTAGAATTACCTATAGCATGATGGAGCAATAACATCAACTAACTCGTTGGCTGGTAGACAGAAATAAGGAACCTGCTTTAGTTAAGATTGAAAAAGAGATGAAGCAGCATAATATTTTTAAGAGTAAGACCAAACTCATAGTAGAAAGAGAGAAATGTTACCTCTTCAATGTGACCATCTAAGTGCTTCAAGTGAACCTATAAGGGTGCAAGATAGGATCAATCTTTAGGAGTACGAAAATGCTTAGTAGATTATCATACTTCCTACACAAGAAACAAGTCTAGCAAACAACAGTTTGGTATATCTCTTCCCTCCACCTACTAACATTTGATTCATGTTTTCCTTTTCAGCTAGGAAAACAAACATAGCAGGAACCTTTTTTTGTGATGAAAAAAACATATAGGCAATAGATTTTGAACCAAGGATTTTATTAGTAGAACCTTGTAATCTTGCATAAACTCGTAATGGAGAACTGTTTCTGGTTCATTACTTGCAGCCTTTAGAAATTTGTCAAGCCCTTCTCGAGTACCATTATCCACTGTTGAGGATGAATCGTTATTTAGTACTTTGTCGTAATGATGGTAAACAATACAAATAGAACGCATATGGGCAATGAGTTGTCCACGCAGAGCAGAAACAAGAAAAGAATTTAAATTGTTTGATTGTCATATTTATGTAGACTTAACTCAGATAGGCCTTCAACATTTAAATTACTAAATTGGCCACATGGTGGTCTAGCAAACATGGGAAGCGGTTTCGTTTTCTTATGTTAAGTTAAATCATTCTAGAATATGTACATTTGCAGCATCTTCAACTAATTAAGCTGCATCCATCATGATTCAATCGCTATCCTACATGTTTAGTTCACTCAAAAGTAGATGACAGTTTTTTAATGGGCAGGTTAAAGAAATGACAATTATAGTTCATGATTACCGCAATTCGTGCCCAATACATAAAGCTTCTCTAAGTTTAGATAGTGCTCCACGGACCTTAAAGCTGCAGTTTAAGAAATCAATCTGCATTATAATGGTACAAGTCACAATAAAGAAAAGAAACCAAAAATTGAAATTTCGAGAGGATACTTCAATTATACCTTGCACTTGGCAACCAACACCACAGAATAGAAGACGCTTCACACCAGCAGCCTGTTTAGAAGAAACATTAGCCATTTTCACCGATAAAAGTTTAGGAGTAACTTAAGATTTCAGGACTGTAAAGAATTTGTACAATCAATTAATAATATGATAAGTACAGTCTTCTGCATACAGACCAAATAGCAAAAATTATGAAATGAACCAATTATTAAGCTTAATATGGTAATGTGTTTACTAATTAAGATATCAGCTAATCTTCCTAGCAAGATTCAATTTGCTTGTTCCATTAATGAACATCCTGAAATCAGTTTAACACATATAACTAGCCAAAACAATCATCTTTTATGTTAAGAGATTTTAATGCCTAAAGGGAAAAAATTGCAAGTGACCAATTGGGGTAGATTTAGTAGGCATAGTTAGGATTATCCTCTATAAGGGTCAAGAGCATGAAACTTAGGATTCAGGAGGGAAAAAAAGCCAGTCTGCTTGAAGATCTCCAGATGGAGTAAAATAAGAGAAAGGAATAGATCAACATGAGCATAATTGTAAAGCACCTCAACCAATGCAAGGGTATTGAGATTAGGAGATAATGTTGGCTTGACTCCTTTAGCAGCCAGGACTTCCTCTGGGGTCCTATGATAAAACAAGAGGGAACCTCACGAGAAAAATGAGAACTTATTAAACAATCAAATGCAAATATCTAATAGAAAATAGAGAAGGTCATGCTTCAAAACAAAAGATGTAATCATAAACCTGGCTAATACAGGCCTTGGAGAAAGTCTGTCTTGTGGATCACTGTATTAACAAACATAAAAGGAGTAAGTTCACAGGCTAAACAATCAACAACATCTCTAACAAGTGTTTATTTTCGCTTATAAGCTTTAAAATAAGCTAAGCCTATTTATTTCACATAATTTAAGGGTTTATAAGTAAAAAAAAAAAAAGCTAGATGGAAGAGCTTATTGCTTTAAAGCTTATAAGCGAGGTGCCTATAAACTTGTTTGACCAAGTATTATCTTATTATCCCTATTTAATTATAAAATTCTATTATTTGTCCTTTATTTTAATCATTTTAATGATTAATCTGTTTTAATAAAATATTATAATATTCATTCAATAATAAAATTAAGCTTATAGCTTATAATATGAATTAAATATATTTCAATAGTTTCATAAAAAAATAAACTAACATACATCAATATTTTGAGAAAATAATTAAATGTTTTTTTTGATCATTTTAATAATAAATCTACTTTAAGCCAATTTTTACTAAACACTTCATCTATTTATTAGTCACTTATAAGTTTTTTAAACAAAAAAATGTTTAACTACTTAAAACTTTTAATACTTATAAGCTCAAATTAACTTATATGCTTATAAGCTAATTTTTATCAACTAAGCTAAATAGCTCCTATGAAGCGTATATATAATCAGTTATGATCATTTCTTTAATATAGATATGTAGTACTACCTCTGTACACATATAACAGCATCAACCATGTCAGCTCTCAGCATCTCAACTGCAATCGTAGTCACAATTCCTGTCCATTGAGCCCCTGCCATCCAAAAATCTCATGCGTAGAACATAAATACAGTATTCAAAATGCAACAATGCGCACCCACTTTATTAGTTCTTCGCCTATAGAAAGGACAAGCTAATGTGCTAAGACATAATTTACGGTTTATGGTTTGGATGAGGTATCTAGGAATCAAGGCTTCTAACTCTGTCTAGAGTATCTTAAACATCTTATATAATATACAATATTCTTTACCAAATTTTCAAAGTTTTAGCAATCCAATTTGCCTAAAAATGAATGGAATTAGAAGAAGACACACCAATCATCAGAAGTGTAAACTAGATAGTACAAGTAATAATTGAGTGTAGCTCAATTGATGCTGAGTTTTTCTAGAGGTCTTAAGTCCGAACCCATGATTGGAACCAATTACGTTAAAAAGCAAGGATAAACCTTCAGTATTTTGATTACTTTCTCATGTTTGGAATTTAGCAGCTGGATTTAAGTCTTTCTTAGTTTTCTTTCTTACATAGAATTTTGAAACAAATGAAATCGTGCAGTCAAGAGAAATACCTTCAACGGGCTTAGTTTTACGAGCATATAACAACTCTTCATGAACTCCAAAGTACATTTCATCTGAAGAATCTATCTTTCTCCCTCTACCATGGACTGCAGGCTCTAAACCCTAAATAAAATAAGATAACTACTTATCCCAAAAAAACGGGAAAAACTAATAATCTGCATTTGATGAAAGGAAAATAGGGTAATGCATGAGAAAGCACATACAGAAGCAACAACAAGAAGAAAAAAGAAAAGAATTTACTTGAATTTTAGACATTCCATCTCCAAGAAAGGCACACGCATTCTTCACATGGGCAATGTAATAAGTATCACACAACCCACAACGACTGTAGAATGAAACAACAGGAAACCCATCAACAAAGACTTTTCTTTTTTTTAAGAAAGGGTCAAAGAAAACAAATTAAAGAACCTGCAATGGTCTTTAGCAGGGTAAGTGCCACCAGGTGGAATGGGTCTGGAACGTTGCCTCCAGTCATCTCTTAGTTTCACTACCTTGTTAGAGGAATTGGCATCTACTGTAAAAAAAATAATAATAATAATACTCAAAAATTAAAAAATAAATAAAAGTAAGAACCTTCGACATGTTTCATAAACACCATTCTTAAAGATTATTTCTTGTACAAATATGAAATCAAAAGAAGTCAAAAGTAATAAAAATATTAATATTATAAAAAGCCTTTTCATTAGCCAGAATAAAAAATGGGAAAAAAAAGATTATATTAGGTTTTTTGAAAAAATGAGTACAAGGTATGGAAAAGAGGTTAGGAGAAAATGGTTAAAAGATAGGAGCTTCAACAACATTCTCATTAGATAAAATAGTGAAAATAGCAAAATAGTTTAATTACCTATAAAATAGGTTTAACATTTTTATCAAATTGATCAAACAAGAATGAACATATATTTCAATAAAAATAATAAAAGCATTTCAAGATAAAAGCTTTTGAAATATTATGATTTATACAATAATCTTTCACATATTTCAAAAGATTAAAGAAAATATTTTTTATGGTTTAAAGCATGAGTGTGAAATGCTCCGAATGCAAATAACACTTAAAATACAAAGTCATGGTGAAGCAGGGTTTATGAATCAAAACCTCTTTATTGTATATTAAAGATGTTATCAATTATATTAAACCCTTACAATTTTAGCTATAAACCTCATTTTATGCTATTAGGCATGTATATGCCTAATAATTCATAAATACTCTATAAATTTGTTACAATCTCATAAGAGAAATTCTACTTCATATTTATATAGATGACTTCATCAAATATATATTGCAATTCAGACACCACCTATAAAGGATATGCAAATCAATAAGAACATTTAGTTCATCCTCTCAATTAATGCAGTCTAGCCTCACATCATAAAAGCAGAAAAAGAAAATACTAGCACTAGCATACTCAACTAGTGACTTGTTATAGTCCATATGAACGATATTGATGAGATCTCCAATCGTAAAAGTTAAGTTATCATCATTATTAATTTCATAATTGGCTCAATTTTCATTATTAATTTCATTATTAAATGTTTGTAGATTAATTTTCTGAAGTTAGATAGGACACTGGTTACATTTATTTCTAACTCTACATAATTGATAAAATTAATATCATTCAGCAATTGTTTTTCCACATCATTTCTCAAAGAAATAGGTGTATATATTTACCATTGAAAGGCATTCTTTCTAATGATTATTACCTCTTAACATATATAACTTCTTGAGAGTATATAGAGAGTTTTAACATATACAACATATATAACCTCTTAACATATATAATCACAAGATGTATAGAGAATTTTATCTTTATGTTCATTATAATGTTTACTAAGTGTCTCAAACACTTGATCATATCATTAGCCAATTGTATGATATATTATATCATTAGTCAATTATATCGTATATTTTATTGATTTCTAACAAGTACTATCATTACACATGATAGATGGAAAAACCTTGATCAAAAAGAAGATATCTAGTATGATACAGAATTCTCAATATAAACACCAAAATAATGATATTTAAAAGGAAAATTTCTTTGTCATCTCAAACTATGTCCATCATAAATCCACAATAATATTGAATTTAGGGGCAAAAGAACACATCTCTTGTATTTGTTCAGAATGTCATAATAAATTGATATACTAAAAAGGTATGTATTTTGAACAAACAAAAGTAATCAACTATTAAAAATTATCGAACTCATGTTGGCAACAGGGTCTGTGTGATAAAGTTCTATCTCACAACTATGATCTAGTTAATTAATTTTTGATCCACAGGTTACGAAAGGCCACATCCAAGGCTAAAATTACATTAACCCATCAATTCCAAATTCCCATGGAACTAGAAAAAAATGATTTTAGCTAAAGTAATTATGCTTAGTAACATAAAACTCTAGAAGATATAGTATCCTCAAACACATTCAACTTACTTGGTATATATAAAACCTTCCTGGAATAGGTGCAAAAAGAATAAATTATCATAGATGTCAACAAGCACGAAGTTGATGAACTAGATAAGTGCTTCAAACAAATAATATGATTCCAGGAATGAACAAAGATACATTGGTCACAAAATATACCACTAATTAATAATCTATATCAAAAATGTAAACAATACTAAGAAGAATTTACCATACGAGAAAAACGTAGTATTGAAAGCAAAGAAAGAAGGAAAAATGGAAATGCTGGAATTAAACTGCTCAATTTTTTTTGTTTCTTCAAATTAAACGTGAAAGCGATGAAAAGGAAACTCAATTCTCCTTTCCTTTCACTTTGATGAACGGCATCAGTGTTCAAGAAACATCTGGTACAACACCATCCATGGAAAACAGTAGTAACACAAGGTTAAGCCAGAGAAGAACCTGAATAGCTATAAATATATAGAGAGTTTAACTTGGTTACCTTTGGAAGGAGAAGAAGAAGAGGAAGAGGAAGAGGAAATGATGGGCAGGGAAAGCTTGCAGATTGCAGAGTTCATTTTTGCACAGAGCTAGAGTCAGAGGGAAAGAAGCTGTGAACCACATGTTATATACATGGCTTATGGATTTTGGATTTTTTCATATGACCTAAACGACAACGTATTGATGCGAGATAGCAGATGCGGTTCTCGTATTTTTCTTGACCAGAACATCATTTGTGCGTTACATGTTGGGAAGTTTTCAAGGTATAAATGGAGAATTTTATACTAATATTTACAAGTTTAAAAAGTGCTTTATAAAAAAGTATTTTGGATTATATCAACTTTAAGTATAATGAATTTATGATCAAAATATAATGAATATATATTTTTTCATGATCAAAATCTTTTAATTTTAATTTATATCATAAAAATCTTTGAATTTTAAATTTTAACTAACTCTACAATTTAATTTTTAAGGTTTTACTATCTTGAATTAAACAATGAATAAAATATTAAGTTTATTTAACATAATTAATTATTATTAAAATAAATTTTAACTACTAAAATAGTTAATAATTATTTAAATAGCTAATTTGATAGAACAAAATCTTAAATATTTTGTATTATTTTAGAAATTGATTGAAGCGTTGAGTTGATCATTTATATAGTATTCAATGGAGTAATTTAATAGAAATTATACCTTGAAATAAGTAAATCTCTTTGATTTTAACACTAAATAGAGCTTAACTGTTTTTTAGAATAAAAATAATATATTCCCAATGTAAGAGACTGAAATGTCCGCAGCATCAAGAAGTTTAACCATCACCAAAATATCCTAAATATGTCATAGATATTATTAATCCCAACCCACAATACTATATAAAATGTGCTAAATACGTATAATCATTTTAACCCCAGATATTGAGCATGGAAGAGGTTGAAGAAGATTCAACACCCTCACCGTCTGCCAAAGCGGCGTCCTTCTGCAGGAGGCTGAATTGTAATGAAATCGGACACCGAAAACGGAGGAAGAGTAA
This sequence comes from Dalechampia spathulata, assembly GCA_948192965.1. NCBI lineage: Eukaryota > Viridiplantae > Streptophyta > Magnoliopsida > Malpighiales > Euphorbiaceae > Dalechampia > Dalechampia spathulata. Next base: position 20,040 of record CANYBF010078564.1, read on the forward strand.
AAGAGGAGAAGACCCACTAGAGGTGCTGGGTTGGGATTTAGTGATGAAGATATTGAGTAATTTAGACGCACGCAGCGTGGCACTTTGTCTCCTGGTTTCTCGTTCTTGGAACCTCCTTGCTTGTAGCGATCGTCTTTGGACCTCTAAGGTTAGTTTCCTTTTTTTTTTTTTTTGTTTATTCGCTTGTTACAGTTGCTTAAAATTGTCTAGTTTTCATATTCATTGTGTTTGTCCCCTTCAGGAATCAATTGCATACTTAGGTCATAATTGTTTTAGCAATTATGAATCTGGGTCTAAATTGGTTTAGGAATTGTACTGAATGATGTAGTAATTTGATAAGTTTAGTAAGGTTTGAGAGCTGGCTGGATAGTTCACAATTTGCATTCATGGGCAATGAATGGGTAGCTCGTGAATTGAGGAGCTGGTGGTATATACATATAGGGACCATACCCGCGTGGAACTTCTCTGGCATGGAAAGGTTAAGTGGCGGAAATGTTGTCGAATGATAATATGTAGAAGAAATGTTTGGGTTCAGAAAATTGGAAATTTCATTAATTATCTGATGTATTATTGATGAATAATGGTTACTTTTTATTTCAGTTTTTTTCATGTCAATTCAAGTCTTCACGTATCTTTTGGTTGGAATTGCTCGTCACTCTGAGCCCTTACATGGACTACTTTCATTTTTATAAAGTTCTGAGCCAGAGAAGGATATGTTTAGAAAAAGATAAAAAGAAAAACCATTTACTGCATATAATGAGCTTTCATGGAATTTAACTAACCTTTTGTCAAATTCTACGTTTCAGTTTGTTTTTTTTTTCTTTGAATTTGAAATTTAACTCTGCGGTTCTTCTTTAGTGCGAGGAACTGTGGCTTGGAAAAGCTCATATACCTCGCTTGTCACTGGTCCGGGGATTATCCAAGTTAGCTGCATATTCACTATCTGTAATGGATGCCAAAAGGGTGAGTAGATAACAATCTATGCTCATATTTTGCACTTGGTTTGCATATCAGAAACTTGTCGATAGTTTATGTATGCAAAATATCCTTACTAAATCAATGTGCATGGATAGGACTAATGAAAGTGATTCGTTTGTTTCATGTTTTATGGCAGACGCGAATCATGAGGGATGATCTCTGTGATCATGTTTGGGAATTCCATTTTACTAAGGTTTGTTCTTCTATGTAGAGTACTTGATCAGCGAGTAAACATAAGTGCTATCTTCCTTTCAGTGCATGATGACTCACTGGTCTGGAAACATGCATTAGATTATGTTAGTTGTAAAGAGGTTTAATAGCTAAATATGAGCATTTTGTCGTTTGGTAGTTATAGTAGTGCAGAATTTGCATGGTATTCTCTGGAATTCCAAGGTCAGGATGGCTTTTTGTAATGATGAGAACAGATCACTAGTTTTATGTAATGGTGATATGTTTATTTTCATGGAAGAAATTTTATGTATTCTTTTCTTTCCAAACCTGTTACTTGACTTCATCCTCACTTGTCAGAACTCGAGCACATTCTCGACTAAAAACACCATCAGTCAAATGTAGTGCGATTTTGTATTCGTAATGCCGTATACATCATCCATAAACTCATGGAATTGTAAACATTTAATCTTTGCTTTAAAGTTTGGTCCAAGTCTGATTCCCATTGGTAGATCACCATGTCTGACGTACATCAGTGTGCCCCCAGGTGGCTCCAGAATATTGGAGAAATCTCGATCCATATTGGAAAGGTACTGGCCCTCTCATGCACCGGTACTTTCATCATGATGGAAGCCAAACTGCCGATCCTGGTGATAGGGTATGGGGCGGTCATGAATGCTGTTTCTCAGTTGTAACCAGTTTTATCGGTGACGGAACGATTAGAGAGCACTATGTTAGGATAAACCGAGGGCCACGTCTGTCGGTGTCAAGGAAACAAGACTGGAGCTGGGAAATGTCAAACCACCTTTTTTGCTATTCCAGCATTCCAGATACCTACAAAGAAGGCGGGACTGGTCCACTCTTTCTGGTTATGTGAATATATATATCAGCAAAATGTAGTTTTCTCCGGTTTAGTATTGTTTTCTGTCCGCCACCAGCATCAAATATGCAGTACTTTGGATTCCCAAGTTGCTATGTTTTATACTGATGTAGTGGCAACTGCTAAACTAATCATTATGCACTCAACTGCTCATGAAGGGTTGTTTGTTGGACATGCACTCCATGGAGTATAAGCTTTCGCATGCCTTGTGATATTTAATAATATTTGTATGTGCATGTTTAGGAACTGTCAGTGGCTTTGAACTGAATATATATATTTTTTGATTTAATTGATTGATATTCATATGATTTTCTTTTATTCAAGTTGGTTGATGCGAAATTACATTTGACGGTGGGTCAAATATAATGTTTAATGGTATTTAATAATAACAATAATTTTATAGAATATGCAACTTGGATGGAAATGCGATTAGCTTTATAATGTGGCTATTTAATAATCTTACCGAAAACATATAGTGTGGAGGGAAATTGTATATTTTTCAAATGAGTTTTTAGGATTCTTTGAGTATTCATTCCCTTTTCAAACATTCAAAACTTATTTAAAAAGGGCTAACTTTTTAATTTTGAAAATTTTATTCTTGGTCAATTGCTTATATTTGGCATAAATATATTTAAAATATTTTTTTTCATTATCAAACTTATTATTAATAGATTAGTCAAAGATACTTATCTCATTATGAACTTTCACATCATTGAAGGTCATAAAACAATGACTTGTAACATTCTCTTCATCACTAAAAGGACATTTGTCTTTATCTTCCTTAGTAACCTTGAGAGTTTTATCATCCTCTATTCCTTGCTTCAATGCAATCTCATGGATGAACAATTTTCCAAAGAGAACATTGGTTGAGAGAATTGATGGGTTATTCTTGTTTCCCAAAAGCCTGATAGGTCATTACGTCGATCCTCGAGGGTATTTATCAAGAATAGGAAGTACTTGGAATGATTCTGCTGCTATAGTTATTTTTTATTCACTGCACTTGTTTTATTTCTTATTTTTTATGTTTGTTTGCTGGGTCAATTTGCAGTTAGCAAATCATGGCTCTAACGACTCATAAGTGCCAATTTGTGGCCATTAGAATAGGACTAAGTGGTTACTTTCTTTTCCTATTTTCTTTATCAAATCTCTTTGGCTTTAACTGAGACCTATCATTGGTATCAGAGCCGGTTATCCTATATATTTTTTTTCTTTTGCTCTTTCATGACTTCAAATAAAGAAAGGATCAAAAATTTAGAAGTGGGGCTTGGACAACTCTAAGACAACCTGTCTAGAATGGAAAAAGGAATTAGCGATGAATTACAACAAATCAAAACAGTCATCATAAAATTTTTCGAACTCTCCATGCCCAACAGAGATGTATCTGGTAGTGCCAGTGATCAAAATAGCCAGGCTCGTACCAACCAAGATGAATCCAGAGATGGAGAGAGGCTGATGTTTTCTGCAAAACTGGCAAAATTAGAGTTTCCGAAGTATTCCAGAGACGATCCAACAGAATGGTTTACCAGAGTAGGCCAATTTTTTGAATATCAAGGAACCCTAGATCTAGAGAAGGTATCCTTGGCCTCTTACCACCTTCGAGGAGAAGCAAACGAATGGTGGCAGTGGCTTCGCAGAACACATATAGAAGCAGGAAAAGATGTCTCGTGGGAAGTGTTCTATGATTGTGAGGATTTTGATGAATCCTTATCAAAAATCCATCAAACGGGACCCTTACGCGAGTATCAACGGGAATTCGAAAGACTTGGGAACATGGTTAATGGTTGGACTCAGAAGGCACTAGTCGGGACATTCATGGGAGGCCTCAAGCTCGAAATTGCTGAAGGAATCAGAATGTTCAAGCCGAAAACACTAAAGGACGTTATCAGTTTGGCTCGGATGAAGGATGAACAGTTGCTACGTCAAAAGAAGGCAATTTGCCCTTCTTACCAAACAAGCTCTTCTTCCCCAACAAAGATCAAATCGTCCACACCAGTGAAACGGCTTACATGGGAAGAGATGCAGAAATGGCGGACACAGGGACTATGCTTCAACTGTGACGAGAAATTTGTTCATGGCCATAAATGTTCCAAACCACAGCTCCTCCTCCTTGATGGCGGAAGTAATTTTGAGGAAGAAGATGATGAAATAGAACCTGAAATTTCATTGCAGTCTCTTTCCAGGTGGTCTTCTACAGGTACTATGAGAATCGCAATACAAATTGAGTCCTTTGCATTGATTGTTCTCATTGATAGTGGTTCAATACATAATTTCATGAATGAGAAAGTTGCTAGATTGCTCAAACTTCCAGTGAAGCCAACTACGCTCTTCAATGTCAAGGTGGCCAATGGGGATCCCTTACTGTACGACGGTAAATTCAGAAATATCCATTTTTCTCTTCTAGGTATACCCTTTATGGCTATATTCTATTCTTTACCAATAATGGGTTTGGATGTCATTTTAGGAGTATAGTGGTTGTAGCAACTGCGAACCGTTCAATGTAATTGGAAGCATTTGACCATGGATTTCAAGTGGGAAGGACAGCAACGACATTTACAGGGGATTCAAAGTCAACAAATTGAACCCCTCTCCTTGAAAGCAATGTCCAAAGAATTAAGACACAACAGCTCCATTTTTGCAATCTGTGTAGAGTCCAGAGATGCAAAATTTGTTAAACTAATTTTCAGACATCTATCAGAAACCGAGCTAGCTTCCTCCAAAGAGAGAAATTGATCACCATATCAACCTTAAAAAAGGTGCGAATCCAGTAAATGTCAGGCCATACAGGTATGCTTACTTTCAGAAAGTAGAAATTGAGAAGCAAGTTCATGATATGTTGAAATCTGGACTAATTCGGGCTAGCACAGGTCCCTTTTCTTCTCCAGTTTTGCTAATTAAGAAAAAGGATGGCACTTAGAGGTTCTATACTGATTATCGAGCTCTTAATGAGGTTACGATTTAAGATAGATTCCCAATTCCTACTATGGAGGATATGCTTGATGAGCTTTTATGGTGCTGCTTATTTTACGAAGCTTGATTTTATTTTAGGATTTCATCAGGTTTGTGTTCATCCTACGGATATTCATAAAACGGCTTTCCGCACACACAATGGCCATTATGAATATTTGGTAATGCCCTTTGCGCTATGCAATGCCCCATCTAACTTTTAAACTCTCATGAACACTGTTTTTCGCCCTTACTTAAGAAAATTTATGCTGGTTTTCTTTGATGATGTTCTAATCTATAGCCCGAATTGGATATTGCATATGGAACATGTGCGACTGGCTTTTGAGTTACTGCGGCAGCATCAATTCTTCATTAAACTCAGTAAATGTGCCTTTGGACAATAGCAAATTGAATATTTGGGTTATATTGTTTCTCATGCCGGTGTACATGTGAATTAAACAAAGATAAAAGTGATACTTGATTGGCCTAAACCCACCAATATTTTTAAATTACGTGGTTTCTTGGGTCTTACAGGTTATTATAAAAAATTTATTCACGATTATAGAGTTCTATCTCAGCCCTTAACAAACTTATTGAAGAAGGGTAACTTCTTTTGGACCGCCGACGCCGATGCATCCTTTTCAGCCTTAAAGAAAGCCATGACTTCCACTCCTACACTTGCAATGCCCAACTTTACTGAGCCCTTTGTCGTCACCACAGATGCTTCTAACACCAGCATTGGGGCTGTGTTATCTCAGCAAGATAGGCCCATCGCATTCATGAGTCTTGCTTTGGGGGTTTCTAAACAATCTTGGTCTACTTATGCTAAAGAGATGCTAGCCATACTGCAGGTTATTCGCACATGACGACCTTATTTACTTGGCTGAAAATTTTTTATTCAAACGGACCAATGTAGCCTCAAGTATATGATGGAGCAGCGGATTGTCACTCCTGAGTAGCAAAATTGGGTATCCAAATTGTTGGGATACGATTACGAAATAATCTACAAGCCGGGCAAGGAAAATCAAGTGGCAGATGCTTTATCTCGTGTGGTTGGCAGCCACAGTCTCAATGCTCTTTTTCTCCCTCATACTTCTCTTTGGGACAAAATTAGAGCAACCTTTTCCGTTGATCCTTACATGCTTAGCGTGGGAAAATTAGCCATAGAGAAGCTCGGACAGCCATATTCTTGGAGGAATGGCTTAATTTTTTACAAAAATTGAGTCGTAATTCCTCCAAAATCTGATTTGCCCACTAAGCTTTTGCAAGAATTCCATGACTCTCCATGTGGTGGCCATTCTGGCGTATTGTGCACATTTAAAAGGCTTGCCCAGTAATTTTACTGGCCTTCTATGCACGCTCAAATTCAATAATATATTGCTGCTTGTTCTGTTTGTCAAAGAAATAAAGCTTCAACCTCCTCACTGGCGAGGCTTCTCCAACCACTTCCAATTCCCCACCAGGTCTAGGATGATATCGCCATGGACTTCATTGATGGGCTTCTATGTTCTTGTGGTAAAAATTTGATTTTGGTTGTCATTGACCGATTGAGCAAGTATGTGCACTTCTTGTCATTATCTCATCCTTACTCTGCCAAAATTATAACTGAAAAGTTTATGGATGGGGTTGTCAAATATCATGGAATGTCTAAGTCTATTATCAGTGACCGGGATCCAATTTTTATGAGTCATTTTTGGCGGAAATTCTTCAAGCTCTCAGGTACTAAATTGAATATGAGCTCTTCTTATCATCCCCAAACGGATGGGCAATCCAAGGTCACTAACAGATGTTTGGAGTAGTACTTACGTTGTTTTACATCTCAGCAGCCGTGCAAATGGAATTCCTTCCTACCTTAGACAGAATATTGGTATATTACTGTCGTACCCTAATTTTGGACTGGCTTAACTCAGATCGAGTCCGGGATGATTTTTGACCATTTCGGGTTGGTCTTGGGCCATTCCAAACTGATTCAGATCATTCTGGACCGTTCTGAGCCAATTCTGGCCCATTTTAGGATGACACGCACCGCGTATGTTTTAGCCCCGCCGCATATGTACAAACATACGTGATCGCGTATGTTTTAGGGTTTAGCATATATGGGCATACGCGATCGCGTATGTTTTAGAGTTTAGCATATGTTGACATATGCGATCGCGTATGTCTCCGGGGCAGCAAATTTAAAAGCTTAGGAACTCCATTCTGACTGGGTAGGGGACTGGGGGAGCTGCGGGATTAGGGTTTTCTGACGGCTGAAAAACACTCCTAAACCTAATTTTGATTAATCTAAACAACTAGGGTTAAAATCAATTCACAAAATCACTTAGATTAGGTGACTTTCAATCCCTAACACTTGGAATTGGATTTTCTTTTCCCTTACTTGGAGCTAAGGAGAATCTACAAGAGGTTACTAATCCATCATTTTTATTGCTCTTTTTATATATTTTTCATCATATTCATGCCTAAACTGCTGAAAAATTAATTCTTTTTAATGCTTTGCGTGTGATTTTGTATGCTTTTTCATGTTTTGCTTTCACCTTGTATTTCATGCATCATCATGTGTGATCGCATATGATAATCTCAATATCATATGCGATCGCGTATGATCTTCCCGATCGCATATGTTCTATTTAATTTATTTTGATTGTCGAATCATCTATGCCATGTTTTAAACCCTTTACGCATGTTTTTCTTATTATTTGCTTCATTCGCATATGATCATGCTCATTCGCATATGTTCAATTTTGTTTTATTTTGATTGCCGAATGCCATATATTACGTCTTAGGCATGCATATATGATTTATTTTGCCTTTTGCCTCGTTCGCATATCATCATGTGCGATCGCGTATGATCTTCACAATATCATACGCGATCGCGTATGATCTTGAGTTTCCAATTTTGTTTTTTGCTTTTCGCGTTTTCCTTATGTTAATTTAGGCATGTCTGCATGATTTATGTGTGATTTCATGATTAGTGCCATTTATTATTTGCATTTGTTCCCTTTTATGCGTTTGTTTCCTATTTTGCAAAATTAGGTTAAAACTTGGATGAAGTAGACGGGTTGGGCTCGAGGCCCAAATCCAAAAGGCAAACTCTTGGGACTTGGAAGAAGGAATTGGGCCTTGGGCCCAACATTAGGGTTTTTATTATTTTTTATTATTATTATTTTGGTTGGGTTGTATTAAATACCCAAATTGCCTTTATTTATTTATTTATTTGCTTTTCTTTATTTTGGGTGGGTTGTATTTAAATACCCACACTTTATTTTGTTTTTTTAATTTTCCTGCCTTTACTGCTTTATTTATGCTTTCTTTATGCTTTATTTATGTTTATAACATGTGATGTGTCCCTTTGAATGCTTTATGCCATGAAAGAGTATGCTAACAAACTTAAACCTAATCGCGTGTTTAGGAACTTTCATTAAAATTAAATAAGTGAACATAATAAAACAGAACATTAATAAATTTGAAATCCCGAACCCAAACTCTGAAGAAATTTAGGCCGCTTTCCAACACAGGAAGGCCCGTGTTTTATTTCCCAGTTTTTCTAGTCGTTCAATTGAATTGGCAAAACAAACTGGGTGGCGACTCCACATTCTTTAACTCAACGCGATCTTTCTAGGTTAAAGACCAATCAACTATGGAAGTACGCCATTGAGAGAAAGCACCATGGCATCCCACGTCCGGGGTGCGCTACTCTTACACATATCATATACATGATATGTATGATGGTATAATACATGGCATATGTTTGACATGTTAGGTGTATGACATACCAAATGCATGGTATGTGAAGTGATGTGTGACATGGCATATGCATGACATGTGTAGTAGAATGTGCTTGTGTATTGTGGCATGACATGTAAAATGTTAAATTATAACATGGCATTGTATGGC
>CANYBF010078573.1:0-14041 GCA_948192965.1 Dalechampia spathulata
GTTAATTAATTTGGAGGCACAAGGTGTAGTACATGAACTTAATTGCTAAAGTTAATCTTAACAGTCATGAAAGTAGGGTGTTAGCTTAGCTTTAGTAGGTAAAGACTCTTTTGGAAGAAAGAACTTTGCATCTAAACACTGTTTTGAAGTTGGTAATTAGATTGATAATGAAGGTTTAATATTTGTTCATCATCGTTCAACCTTAGGTTTAATTATATATTATATATATTTAATAGTTGGTTTATGTTTTTAGTTAATTAAATAAACTATAATGTTGATCTGCCTAAATAATCGATAAAAACAATAGTTAGTACTTAGCCGCTCTTGGTCCCAGTGAACGATACCCTTATACTGCAGTTGCGACCCGTATTCTTGCGATGACGTAATTACAATTTAAGATTATAAATTTAAAACTTGTTGATTTATATTGCATGTGAAAATAACTTCATTTATACGCCAACATTACTTTCATACTCATTTTAGCAAAACTACTAAAGCATTGACTTGGATATTCATCCATTTGATTTGTAGGCTTAATATTTATCCTAATTGAACTAACATTGATACCACTTTATCTAGTGAAACCAAGCTTTTATATCACTTATTAGGAAAAAACTCACACCATCAAAGTTGATCACCAAAACAATTATCCAAATAAGAATGTAAAAATAATAACAATAAATAGAAAATACAAGAGAACATTGAAATTGATGTGGTTTAATATCAAATTACCTATATCTATAGACATTTTAAACTTGTGCAACAAGTTTTTGATTCCTTTTCTAAAATAATAACCTAATGTTTGTTTAATTCAATAACTTTATCATTTAAGTTATTCTCATTTGTATCTAATTTGAAAATCCATAATTAAATTTATCCTTATTTAAATATGATACCCCTAATTAAAATTAGTTATTCTAACATAAACAACCATATATGAGGTCATTACAAACAAGACTTATATGATTGCTAGAAGTAATTAAAGGAATGAGAAATGTGCTTAGATATGTTTAGAATGGACAAAACACATTAATAATTGTTTATCAAGAGCTCAAAAGAGATCATATAATAATATCTTCAAGCTAAATATTAGTTTTGAAGGAAGTTGACATGTTTTTGTATGCTCTTATTTTAGATGCTTCAAATAGATAAGTTTAAGAATGATTTCAATACTTAGTTGAAACAATTAGTAGGAATCATCGTTAAGTGTTAAAAGTAATACTACAATATTTTTTTTTATCATTCCTCCATAAATACTTAATGATGAGACATATATGTATCATTTCAAGGTAATTTATTAACTTATTTCAAATAAAAGGATTATATTAGAACAATTGGTAAAATACATCAACTTTTATGAAAGAAGATTTAGTTTAATTTATTAGTAGAAAAGGAACTTTAGCTTAAAATATTATGGATATTTATAGTTTTGATATGTAATTTATCTTTATGATGGTAGAATGAGAAAGTACAACTCATCATGGGTAACTTCTTAAATATGTTATTCATAAAAAATCATTGAATTTTCCTACACCTCCTCTAAGTATTATTTATGTTACATTCTTTATATTTCTAATATAAATTACACATATTTATATTCATATTTACCATTATATTATCTAATAATATTCATAGGAAAATATTATTTAGTTGATTCTAGTAATCATTAATTAATGCAAGGGTATCTTTGATATTATAATAGAATAAGATATTATCTATCTGACTTTCAATTAGTAGATAAAGTAAAAAATATTAAGAGTAATATCTTGCCACATTCAAAATTTAAGGTCAAGAAGTTCATTGTATATGTGAAATATAATTGTGATTGATGAATAATTAATGAGGAGCTAATATGAGATTGTCAAGTGACTTTAAGAATTTTCACGAACTGATATGTTTATTGATGCACTCTTATTGTACATGTAACTATTACAATTTTTATTCACTAAATTTAGAAGATAAGAAGTTACATTAAAGATAAGCACTTAAGTGATATTATTGATTTAATCAGTAGAATTGGATTTTTGAAAGATAGTTTTAAGAAAGTCTATTTTGGGAAAACTATTGAATTTAGATAAAATTTTGCTTAAGGTTGACCACTTAGCATACTTCACTATTCTTTTCATAATTAACTTTTTTCTCTTTTGTATTTTATATGTTTTCCACCACTAAGCATTTCATGTTTAGGCCTAGTTTCTTATTAATCGACCTAATGTAATTGTGAAGGATGAGAATGAGTAAGATTATGATATTGCTAATTTTGTTAGACATGAAAAACAATAATGTTTTTATAATCTTTGGACATTTGTAGTTTCTTGTCATATTGGTACCACATAGTGTAGTAATACAAATATTAAATCATGTCATTGTGTGTTGGTGGATTAAAATTAAGCAAAGTTTATATTGACTTATGATTCTAACTTGATAATTAATGCATGTAATAAGTGTTATGAATGTGAATTTGATAGTTGATAGAGTTCAAATATTTTTGTGTTTAATCATATTACTGTAAGAGTATTTTAAAACTTGGTTTATGGTATTTCAAGATTAAATGGATGTTATTTATGGTTTGAGTGTTAAAATGTAATTTTAGATCATTTCAAGAATAACTCAACTCTAAGTTATTCATAACTCAATCCAAATCTTAAAAAATAATTTATGAAAGTTTAGAGTTTTGTACTTAAAAATGAATTAAATTTTCTAGAAAATAAGAATAAAATTATTTAATTTATGAAATTAAGATATTGAAAATATAAAATAATATGCTAAATGAATTTCATTAATATGCAATTAACATATATTATTTTATTCAATTAATATATAATTAAATTTAACTTGAAAAATGCATTTTGAAAATAGAAGATATATTTTCGTAAATACAATTAACTTGATAATGTATTGCTTAATAAAAGCAATGATAAAATTGAAAATCAACCATATCAAATCATAAATTATTATGATATTGTTAACTAGTTTTAATTGAAATTCTATGAAATAATATTAACAAACTAATAAAAAAATAGAAAAGTTAATTCAATATGTTATAGAATAATTTACTAAACAAAATTACATATAACAAGATATAAAACATACACAAAAATTTTAATGTTATTCATAATTTTAATTTTTTGAGATTCATTTTTAGTTTAGAACCTTGAATGTTTATAAATTATTTAAAATAGATATAAAATAAAAAAATTTGGAATAAAATTAAAAAGATAAAATGATTCAAGATTCCTTTTATATGAAATTTAACAGAATGCTTACATAGATAGAGGATACAAATATTTTAAAACTTAAATTTAAAAAGATAGGTTTGATAAAAAGAATTCAAGATATAACTAAAAAAAAAATGAAATTTTAGAGTTTCTAGAACATTATGCCAAACTTATTTGATGCTATAGACTTATGATAAAGATTGTCTTTTAAGAATTATTCAATCTTTTTTATATTTAATTGATTTTAATTATTGATGATATCAATATTTATCATATATAAAATAAAAAATATATTTTTTATGGTAATTTTATATATCAATAACAACAATTAGACAAAAATTGATAAAACACTTAAATTAGAGGGTGTTTGTTTTATTTTATAAATTAGTTAAATCAACTTATTAACTTTAAAATAAGCTAGATCTATTTGTTTAACATAATTTAAAGGTTTATAAGTCAATCTTATAAGGAAATGTTTGTCTAAGCTTATAAGTTTTCAATCTTGTTTATAAGCTATAAAATAAGATAGATGTGTTTGTTTTGAGTAAATTAAGTACCCATAAGTTGAGTTTTTAAGTTAAAAAAAAGAGTTAGAGAGACTAACTTCTCATTTAGAGCTTGTATGGATCTAACTTATAAGTTAGTTTGATAAAAAAAATTTATTATATTGTGTTTCCTTTCAAACACTTAATTTACCATATTTAAATTTATCACTTATTTAAATATATACATTTATTAATTTATTTCAAAAGGTCTAAAATATTTTATAAATTAAATAAATTTATAAATTTTAAGTAACTTATAAGTATTATTATTATTATTTATAAATGTTAAATGTTATGTTTTATTTTAATATATTATGAGCAATATGTTAATTCATCCTAAGTGATTTACAACCAGAACATTGTTAACCGCTTGAAGCAAAAAACAATTGTCCAAAAGGGCTCCCTCAATGAATGCACAAACCTATGATTAGATCTTAATAGAGTCACCACCAAGTAAAAGCAAGAAATGTAGTCAGATTGACCCTAAGCAGAGTGTAAACCTAATCCTTTAGAGTAGAGGTTGAGTGATTAGATCTATTATTTTTTCATTTAATTAATTATCATATTTCCCAAGCTGGCTTATGAATATGATATGCATCCAAATATTACAAATCATAAATATAAGAAAGGAATAGATGATAGAATAGGGGATATGCAACAAAATTATAAGAGAATTACAATTCATGTATAAATGGGGAAACAACCAACTATTAGAAATCGAAGTAAGAGGGGGCTAAAAAATTAATCAAAGTAAGGGGATTAAAATTAATCAGAGGAAGAGGTTAAAATTAATCAAAGCAAGGGAGGCTAAAATTAAAATTAACTTATGTTAATTATAAAATATATATGATACTTTTTAATCATAATATAAAAATTTATATAGATAATAAAATAATCGAAGTAAGGTGGAACTATTTATTTTTTCTTATTTAATTGATAAAAATTACACCTATATTTTTAAAATTTATCGAGAAACCATGGCTTTAGCCCACTTGACACCCCCCTTCGCCTATGACTATAATACATCTACAATAATACATTGCTCATAATCAATGAGGAAAATGATTAAATTACCTACAAAATAGATGTTAGTTAACATGATAAACATATACAAAAAAATATAATATCAATAAAGCATCAAAACAATCATTAAATACCAAAACTTCATCATATAATGAATAAACATCCATGAAATTACACTGTTAAAATATAAAGTTATATTAGCAACTTTTTATAAAAGAGTTATGCTAGCTAGCAACTCTTTCTTCATAAAAAAGTTGCTAGCATAACTATTCTAATAAAAGAATAGTTGCTAGCATAACTAAATGATCAATACACAAAGCATAATATTCATTCACTCAATCAAGCATGATATATCAAATCATATCATCATCTCTAAATAGAAATCAAGCATAATGATATTCAATTAATCATCCTAACATCATAATATTAACAATACAACTCATAATCATATTTCATGATAAATGAATAACAACCAAATTATATTATAATTTTGTCATAATAAGAGTTATGTTAGTAATTATTTCCTTTAACTAAGAGTTAATAATAAAAGAGTTAGCTAGTGTAACTTTCAACAATGATAAAAGAAAAATTCAAACAGAAAATGAAACTCACACATATAATATCAATCTCAACATGCCATTAATCATATATGAAAATAATAAGAAGAAAAGCATAGGGTAGAAGGCATCTTTCCTTAATAAAAGAATGTATATCACATAGATCTCATGATTAATTTATGATTTCAACCTCTTTGTTTCAAATTCAATGAAGATGATAATCAGATTCGTAAATTAGTTCATCAAATCAAATCATAAAAGCATTAAAAAGGAAAATAAAGCCTTATTATACACATATCATGACCAAATCAACACATTAATCACATATTATGGCATGATAACATAATGAAATGTATAAATAATTGAATAAAGTTTCTAAAATTTAGAAGTGTTGTGTCTACTACTGTTCTTGATATAAAGTTGAGCTGACAATTTTATTTAATTTTTGCACAAGTCCTTGGATTTATGATTGATCTTTGACCTCTTTGCATGAATTTTCAAAAAAAAATGAAAATTTAAGACAGATGCCCTCAAAATTATACCATGATTATGCTTTTAAGTCTTGATGATTTTTTCCAAATTCTTCCAAAAATCTTCAAGTTTCTCCAAAAGAAAAATATTTTTATGTATTTATTAAAATTAAAAGATTATTAGATTTTTTTGAAAATTGTATCAATTAAAAAATATTTTTGAAATTTTTAACCTTTTCAAGGAAAAAATTCTAAGAAAATAATTTTGAGAAAACAATCTAAAAATAATTCAAATTTTTAGAAAACAAAAGTTTAAATGAAAATAAACTTTTAAATGCAAATTGTTTAAGAAAATAATTTTAGATTTTTATTTTTAAAAAATTCAACTAAAATCCAAAAATAGTCAAAGAATATAAAAAAATATTTATATTCAACTATTTTTTTCTTGTCCCTCTTTGAAAATAAAGATCTTCCTTAGTCAAAAGTCCACAAGATCTTTGGCTTTCTAATATTTTAACAAAAGGAAAAGTGAAGGAAGCAATAACAATATGAAGAAGAGAAAAATCATGATTGGATAAATATCAATGAGATAACAACTAAGCGCATTATATTATACCATATGAAATACATGGATGAGAATCCAAGTCGAACTTTTATAAGAACATGTTATAGATTGATCCAAAAAATACTAGTTGAGAGTGAAAGTTTATGCTATCAAAATTTTCGTTTGATAAAATCTATTTTTCTTGATTTATGTTAAGATATTGTCAACAAATATGATCTACATCCTATAAGAGGGATGTCAATATACAGGAAAATAGGTATATTTTTTTATGATTTATGTTCATAGTTATAGAAATAGATTGATTTAGGAAATGTTTAATCATTCAAAAGAAATTTTTCATGATCATTGTTGTAGAGTCTTGATTGCTTTTATTTCTTTTAGCTAAATATATTATTTGATCACATCCATAATACAAGCAAGGAGAAGGTTATCATAAACCACAAAGTCAAAGATATAAACATTTTAATGTAAGTAAATATTGTTAGGCTATTTATATATTATTTAAGTTAATATTGAAACTATAATTATTTTTTCAATAGATGATTATAAATCATTTAATAATTTTATTTTTCCTTAATGTTTCATTACATTGATAAGATTGCATTGAAGTATTAGGAAGTTATTGCATATGGTAATCAAATATTTCCTAAGAATACTTGTAGAGAAGAGTTAGGATTTTTCCATCCAATAGAAAATAAATATTATTTAGTAGATGCTAATTATGCATATACATTGGTAATACATGAGTCCATATAAAGGAGAAAATACAAGATATTATTTAGAGGATTTTAATCATGCTAGAATAAAAAGATTATGCAAATCAAGAGGAATGAAAGAAAAATTTAATTAACTTCATTCATAAGAAAATTTCAATTATATTCATTTATCATGCAAAAATATTGTTAGGAACCTTTGACGTGTGAAAAGCAAGATAATATATTTTGAGAGTTGTGCCTAGTTTTCATATTAACATGTAAAAAGATATTATTTTTGCTACTATTGTGATTTATAACATATTTGGATGATGATGACACATTTTTGTTAGATCCAAAGCAAGAAAAATACATCTAATGATGGTTTTAAAGTAATTGAAGGTGAAAAATACATACCTTCTTTGGATGATCACAACATACTCTCACTAGATGAAGATAAAAACTTTTTTTTTTATTTCAATATATATGATGAAAATAATAATTATTAGATGATTATACGTGATATAATTGCTCGTAAAATTTATAATACTTAGTCATTTTTTATACTAATTCTATTTAATAACATTCAATTAATTGAAATGATAATAAAATGTTTTGTTTCAATTTTTTTAAATTATTAATTATAAGCACCTTTCTAATAATTGATTTTTATACATTATTCATTCAATATTTAATATCTATATTTTCTATATTACAACTTATCAACCACCAAATTACAATATTTTTTAAAAAATTATTTATTTATTTAAATATAGAGATATTCATCCATATTTTAATAAAATAACTATAACTTTAATCATTTTAATAATAAGGTTGTTTTAATAAAATATTAAAATATAAAAATTTAATCTAATTATAAAATTAAGTTTTTAATATGAATTAAATATATTCTAATAATTTTAGAAAAAAATCAATTAATATACATTAATATTTTATTAAAATTACTAGATATATTTTTTAATTATTTTAATAAAAAGTCTACTTATCAGTCACTTATAAATTTTTTAACAAACATTCAATTATTTAAAATTTTTAATATTTATGGACTCAAATTAATTTATAAATATTTATAAGCTAATTATAGCTAGTATTAACAATTTTTATAAATAGAACCTTAATAAATTCAACATTGAATTGAATAATTATCCAATTTGAAGATTTTCTTAAAAAAGAAATCTTATTTGAAATGGAAATTCATAATAGAACAAAAAGAATTCCATTAAAAAGAAAAAATTTATGCATAAAGAGTTAAAATCGAAGCTGAAGCAATAGAGAAGAGCTTCGTGCTGTACTATGCCCTCTATTGGCATTTTTGAAGCCTAAATATTGCCACGTGAATTTAATAATTTCATGCATATCAAATCCCCACGTACTTCATAATGAATTATTTTACAAACTTCAAAAAAATGACGTAATTATAAATAATTATTTTATATTTTAGAATTTAGAAAATCATATATGTTAAAATTTCGTTGACCAAAGTTTATTACATGATTTTAATTTTATTATGAAAATCAATTATTTTTTCTTTCTTAAATTAGGAAAGGGTGATCATCCCTAACTGAAGTTAAAGGGATGTAGGATTGGCAAGGGCCAATACCGGTTTGAATCGGAACTAGATTAAATCGAAACCTGAACCGCTATCTATTCTTTGGTTCCATTTTCTAGATATAACAAATCTTGTACTGTCGTTTCAATTTAGAAACATTGGTTTCAATTTTTTCTAATTTGTTCTTGCTAAAACCGGTTCATAATAGTAAGTAGATCACTTCTAAATTGGTCAGCATTGGAATTCTGAACCGGCCCAAAGCTACCAGCTTTGAACCGGCTTGAAAAACCATAATTAAAGCCTCGTTTCTATATTTGGTAAAATTTCAATTTCAGAGTTATTTGAAAATTGGAATTCATAAAATCAATGAATTAATGTAAGAAAATATAATTATAGAATATATATATATATGTGTATATGCGACAGCTTGCATATTTTTTGGGATTCTGATTCTGAGGAGTTGGGTCCCGAATAGGATTTTAGTTCAACAAGTCAGAAGAGCGCAATGATGAGGTTTATAATTATGATGATAGGTATGTTTAATGCCCTCTTAAGCACCCACATCAATTGCTTCTCGTAAGACATTTCCACTCATAATTAACTCCTCATTATTCAACACTTATAAGTAGATAATAATGGACATTCATATCTGCTTATAAAAATGATAAGGTTAAGATTATATAATATATAATATATCATATATTATCTCATGAAAAGAAAATATAAATAAGAATATAATAAAGATATAACTGATAATTAAATAAAATATAATTATTTTTATTATGTTCATTAGAATATATTATAATTTTTTAATCATGTACGTAAGAAAAGATTATTCCATTTGAAAAATAAATAAAATTGATCATTATTTAAAATAAAAATAAAAACAATATTACCTACAAACATATTTGTACAATAATTATCGGGTAGTGAAAATGGATTCAGTACGTAAGCACATACCATTGAACTATAAAATTATTAAAATTCCCCCAACCTTTGGGGTGGGTAACAAGTCACACATCACCCAGTGCATGAACTATAAAATTATAAGATGTATTATTGAAGAACATCTTGGCAGAAAAAAAAACATATATTATGGAAGAACATCAAATTGAAGACAAGAAGATTCAGATTATGACAAGATTGAAAAAACAACAAATAGTCATGTCTGAAATAAAAAACAGTGCAGTTAGGGTGTTATAGGTTTAATGAAGGTGGCCCCATAATCACTTGATTTGAGAATTGTAATTGAAATAAGACCAGTTAAATTAGGGAATAAAATATTCAACATTGCTAAATTAGTCAAATTGCTCAATTCACTGGATAGCGATTTTTCAATGAAATAATCAATCAATTTTACAACCTAGTTGAGACCTCCCTTGGAACAACTTGCTCCTATGTCTTTATGTAGGAACATCATCCCACCATACTCTACTTTCAATATATATATTTCATTACTCCATCATATCCATTATTTTTATTTTTAGGAGCCGTCTATTTTTTAAAAAAAATTTAACATAAATTTATTTCAATTTTACATATAAAAATATTATTTTTATAAACTTCAAAAATCATATGTTGTTATTTTCAGGGTGATTTTTATTTATTTATTTATTAGAATGCATAATGATTGACAAATTTTGGTTATTTTTTTTAATTATTTAAATTATGATTTTGTTTGAATACATACATATATTGCATAGCTTTGACTGCTAACTTGGAATGTATATAAAACATAATATCTTCAAACAAATGAACATCAATAGAAACCTCACCTTTGAAAGGCATGTGTTTGAATCCTTTGCACGTGAAAAAACCAAAAGCATGATTTCCCACACACATATATATATATATATATATATATTTATACACGTATTTGTATGGTCAAACTTAGAATTTTATAAGCATGATGATAGCGAATAACTCAGCTTTTGAAAATGACTTCAAGGCCAATTCTGGTAATATTTTCAATTGAAATTGTTTTATTTTTAATTATTTATACTCGCTTTTGGAACATCAGAATTCATTCTAAATCACTCAACTAAAGTAGAAGACTTTATGAATTTGATAATTTTATTTATCTCTTTATTATGAATAATATTCTTTTTAGATTTAAGATTGATGAATTAATTATTTTAATATGGTAACATATAATACAATACACACAGGTATGAATCCATTGTTTTATTTATTTTTTAAAAATAATAATATATGAGAGATGAAGGCAACGTGGATAGAGTTGGGCAGCTTTTTGGTTAATGTGTTAGAATGCTGATTTTGAAGGAATCTATATGTACAAGTTTGGATGGAATTTGACCCGACTCTCTTTTTATTTCAAAATTCTAAAATTAATTAATTAATTAAAAATACAATAAGTTTGAAATTCGAATCACCAATAGGGACATATAGTGAATGTATGCTTTCATGGATTATTATATACCATGATTTAATTATTCATTTCAATATTATTATAAAATTAATTTAAAATATTTCATTGTTTTGCAAATCAAAGAATGAAATGATTGTTTTTTGATTAATCAAAATTATAAAGCATCCGGTGTAGGTAGAAACTGGTTTATAAAAGGTAGTACATGGTGAAGTGTTAAATATGCAATTGAAGTTTAGAAATAATTTAATTTTTTAAAAACTAAATAAATATGTTAACAAGACTAAATCAAATAATCCAACCTCCTTTTCTTTTCTATATTTCATTATTTTTGGGAATTTGACAAATACAAGAAAATTAGGCCAATTTCACATCAAGGTTGACCACGAATCAATACAATCATACCTATTTGGACAGCTTCATTCTGTCCTCTTTCTCTTTATTTCTTCAATTTCCAATTTAGAAAATGACCCATCTTCCATCTAGCTTTAAATTATTTCAATTTATTATGTTTTTAAATTCTACATTTAATCATTAATTACTAATACATGCATACAAATTATTAAGAATTAAATTAATGAAGTAGTTGTAAATAATTAAATGAAATAATATTTTATTTGAGATGTATCTTATTATCCAATTTTTAAAATAAATTAACGGTATGATTGTTTCCGTTGCTAACTAATAACGGATTTATAAAGAAATAGTAAATCATATTTTTGTATATAAAATCAATATGGAGGATTGGTGACAACGGCTCATTAATTACTTAGAACATGAGAAGTTACCTAAGGATGTGCATCATAAAATTAAAATTAAAAGGCATGTATCTAGGTTTATTTATTATAAAGGGATTTTATATAGATGTTTCTTTGATGGTATCTTCTTGCAATGCTTCGGGGAAAATGAAGTTGCTAAAGCTATGTAAGAAGCAGACTCTAGGATTTATAGAGCTCATTAATTTAATCCAAAGCTTGACTTCCAAATTAAGAGGATATGATATTACTGGCCTTTAATGGTAAGAGATTGTGTAAAATATGCTAAAAGATGTCAAGAGTGTTAATTTCATGCAAACTTGATACACCAACCTCTAAAGTTATTACACCAAACTATTTCATCTTGGCCTTTTAATGCTTAGGGACTTGATATAGTAGGTGTCACACCCCTCTCACGGTGAAACATGCTCCCGTAGAATAATGAATAATTTTCAAACAAATGGAAACCATTGATTATCCTACAAGGGATGTAAATTTTTTTTATTTACTTTCATTTTTATTATTTTAAAACAAACTCTATCATTGTAAAACTTTATATACGAGTAACTGAAAAGCATACGAAGTTTATTTCTCATAAGTTAATATATTTAAAATTCATACTATATATATTGTGTCTATAAAAAAACATTTAAGAATATTAAAACTCACATCGCATACATGTATTTACTACCTTAATACATTACTCTAATTGCATAATATTACTGTATAGAAAAATATTGAACTAATCCAAGTCCTTGCCATCAAAGGGAGTACTGCTGAGTTGGTGCCATAAGATCCGTGTATTTGCAATCCTCTGCTAAACTTGCATCCATCAAATGACGAACACTGAGTATAAAACTCAGTGGTGCTATAATCATGAAGCATGGTAAATACAAACCAATCATGTTTTTCATAAAGACTTTCATGACATCAATTAATTGTAGTATAAATCAATCTTAAACATAAACATAGTTATATCATAATATAACAAATCATGAATAATGTTATCAAGTAACTCATACGTATAATTATCCTTTACAAACACTACTGATCCATAATATTATAAAACATTTACTAGAATTCTATAACAACTCATCTATCATGATACAACATCACCTGTGAAAAATATAAGTTTCATAATATATATACTATCTCATCTTAATATACACCAATATCTTTTATTATCATTGCTATAATATTTCCATGACATGATTAAATCATGTAAATACGATAAAGTGTCATACGTTTAACTCTGTCATGTATTCCTGTCATTTATAATTCATAATATATTAAGGAATACAAATTATTATCTCTATCTATGTACCTTTGTAAATGATCAACATATAAATATTAATAATGAATAACATCATACTCTCAGCATAACACTGTTGTCTATTATCATTACCATAAAACATTCCTATAATGAAATCATATCATATAATCATTATGAAATATCATCCTTTATCTCTGTAATTCCTCAGTATAAAGATTCTTTTTATGAGCATAGGTTCATGCATCTATAACTGAAGTCTCTGTAATATTATAGGATCCTCTTTACAACATTAAAATACTACAACCATAAAATATCATTTCGTCAGCATGATCATTGCCGCTTTGGAGCATGAGTTTGAATAACTGCATATTATTTCCTTTATGGCATAACTATGTCCTGTGCATTAATACTGTAAACATCTGTGTATCAATGTATCTGTATCATATACAACATATTGTATTGTGCTTTATTACTCTATGAACATCTTTATATAAGCACATGTATAGTGAATTCATCATTCCATTCCCTTAAATTTCATGATATATGAATGATGATGCATGTTTCTGAGAATGCATTCATGCTTTGCATCCTCCCTCTAAGTTTCTTGTAACATTTCATTTCTTTTTTGTATGATTGTGCACAATCTCATTTCATAACTGGGTCCCTCTATGTACCGGTACTCATCTCCCGTAGGAGGGCATTATAACTGTATGGTTCAGTGCACCCATTGTTCTTTTCTATATGTATCGATACTCATCTCCCATAGGAGGGCATTATAATTGTATGATTCCATCAAGGGAATCCATCATCTCTATAACCTAGTACGCTTTTATTGATCATTATCTCACATTCACTCATTTTCCTCCTTCCTTATTCCTCCATGTCATGCCATGGATATGATTATGTATATAGATGATTCATGACATGATATGTATGTGTTATGCTATGATGCTATAATGAAAATATGTAAGCATCACGATAAAATAT
>CANYBF010078960.1:0-19859 GCA_948192965.1 Dalechampia spathulata
AAAAAAATGACAAAAACACTAAATGCAACCCTAAATCGAATCCTGAACTGCACCAAGATGAATCAAGATGCCCATGAGGGCAAAACGATAAAGAGATAGGCTTGACTCATCCCAATCAATCCGACCGATCCAAAATTAGGGTGCGACACTATCATAAGAAGATCATCCATATATAGAGAAATGATCATAATAGTATGATTAACATGCTTAATATAAAGTGTAGATTCACTTAAACTTTTCTTAAAGCCTAAGCTAAGCAAATGCTCATTAATCCTACTAGGTGCCTTCTTCAAACCATAAAAAGCCTTCCTTCTTGAGTAAGTAAACATTTTCCTCACATTCCTTAACAAGAAAACCTTAGGGCTAGTCCACATATATTTCCTCCTCCAAAAAACCATTTAAGAAAGTAGACTTAACATCTAATTGGTACAATTTTTAGCTTCTTTGAGTTGCAATGGCTAATAATATTCATATGGTATTAACTCTTGCTATTGGTGTAAATGTTTTTAAAAATTCCATACCAAAAATTTAAGCATACCTCTTCATTATAAGCCTTATGCTTATTCATCGAGCTATCTCCATTTAATTTGGTTCTAAACACCCATTTCAGGACAATTACTTTTCTATCTTAAGGTCATTCAATTAGTTGCCAGATTTCATTTTTTTCAATTGTAGACAACTCTTCTTACATTGTAGCTATCAACTTTTTTTTATCTTTCTTTACTTCCTTGTATCTTACAGGTTTAAGCATAATAAGAATGCATTTCTGGTAAATTTCAAAAATTATTTTGGTACCTTTAGTCAAAATATCATCAATATATTCATCCAAATTCTATTAAGAATCAAGTATTTGATTTTCACCATCCTAATTCCATTTTTCATTCTTCATAAAGTGCACATCTTTGCTTATCAATATTTTTTCCATTTAAGGTTGAAAAATTTTATAAGCTTTAGATATGGTACTATAGCTAATAAAAATTTTAGATTATGCCTTGTTATTAAGTTTATCCCTTTTCACTTGAAATATGTAATAAAAATAAAGACATCCACATATTTTTAAATTTTTCAAAGAAGGTTTGTTAGACCCTAGGTTTTGATAGTTGAGACACGTGTGAGTCAATTTAAGTTATTTATAATATTTTTAAGCATTTTTATGTTGGTACGAGCGTACCAAACAGTCTTGTTGGGTGGTACGGCCATCCGTATGGCCGTACCAAGTGTGTATTGTTCCATTGAGTTTGGTATGGGCATACCATTGGGTGGTACGGCCGTACACCAACTCGCAGGAAATTGGTTTGTCAGGAAACCTGCTTTGGTACGGGCGTACCATTAGTTGGTACGGTCATACACGAACTCGCAGGAAAATTGTTTGTCAGGAAAACTTGGTCGGTACGGGCGTACCAATTGGTGGTATGATCGTACGACAGTTCCCTCTTTTTTTCTAACTGATAGTTTTGAATCTATACGGGCGTACATGACTTGTACGACCATACACGACTTATAAAACAGACTTTAAAGTCTGTTAAACGGCTAGTTTGTTGCATAATTTTTTTTCACCACTTTGAATTCTAACAAAAATACACTTGCAGAGCATTCTCCTTTGAGCAATATTCATCTATTACAAGTAAGTTTAAGATTGTATTCTTCATTTACTTCATTGGTTGTAATCCTACAACCTAGAGATTAAGTTTTATCTTTATGGGATTGGTGTGTGATTAATGGGAATCCATTTGTAATTGATTGAGATATTAGTGGAACCCTAAGTCTAGACTTAGGAGAAAGTGGATGTAGGCAAGAGTTTGGCCAAACCACTCTAAAACCGCACGTGTTGCCTTCCGCATAGGAATTTCATTTGGTATCAGAGCATTTGGTGCTCATTGTTAGAAGAAGTAAAATTCTTGAATTAAAGATCCTATGGCAACCATTGAGAGTCAATCACATGTAAGACCCCCTTACTTCGATGAAACGGATTATTCGTATTGGAAGCATTGAATGGAAGTATTCTTGGATAGCAGTGGAATTGAGCTATATGATTTGCTGAGAAAAGAGTACTCTCCTCCTACAATCACAGTTGATGGAATTGTTACACTTAAAGATAGAGATGATTGGACGATGGAAGAAATGAATGCGAATTGCCAAAATAAAAAAGCAATGAACATTCTTTATTGTGCTATCAGTCGTGAAGAATTCAGGAGACTTTCTCATTGTGTTACAGCAAGGCAAGTGTGGATTACCTTAGAGACTCATCATGAAGGAACAAATCAAGTATGAAATAAGAAGATTCAGTTGCTAACTTATGAATACGAGTTATTCAAAATGAAGGCAAATGAGTCAATCTCTGAGATGTACAATCAACTTTTGGTAATCAAAAATGGATTGATGAAGCTAGGCAAGATGTATCAAAAGGAAGATATTAACAATAAGATCTTACGAGTATTACCAAAGAAAGATTGGGAGGCTCGGGTGACATCCATCAAAGAAGCAAATGATTTGGCTGTCTTGTCTACGGATGTGCTCCTTCAAAAACTCCTCACACATGAAATAACCCGTAGCCAAGGGGTTGAGGATGACAAGAGAAGGGGAGTTGCACTCAAAGCCAGAAAAGAGGAAGATTCCTCCTCAACAAGCAAAAAAGACCTTGAAGATGAAGTGGCTCTTCGATCCAAACGTGTTAAGAACTTCATTAAGAAGAAAAAGAATGGAAGGGATGACAAGAAGCCATTTGAGCAAAGAAGAGACTTCAATTGAAGGGACTTAATTAGAAGAGACAATCCAAGGAGGAATCAAACCATATGCTTTGAATGCAACAAACCCGGACACATGAGGAATGAGTGTCCTCTCCTCAATAAGCCATCTAAGCCTTTCAAGAAGAATGCACTGAAAGCTACATGGGATGATGACACCGAGTCAAATGAGGAGATGTCCAATGATGAAGGAATAACAAATCTATGCTTCATGGCCTTTTTAAATGACGAGAAGAAGGATGAGGTAACCACATCTTCTCAATCTTATTATAGTAATGATGAATTTAATGATGATGATGATTGTGGTACATTAGAAGAATTGTTAGAAAAGTATCACATTTTTATCAAAAAACATACATCTCTTAAAAATAAGCATGCTTGCATAATTAAAGATAAAAATGTTTTACAAAATGAATTTGACTCTTGTAAAGCAAAACTTGTTAGTATTGAAAAAGAGAACAAAGTTTTGAAGGATGAAAATGACAAGCTTTCAAAAGAAAAAGAATTGTTGAAAGATAACTTATCTCGATTTGAACAAGGTGAGGTTAAGATAGATACAATTTTAAAACACCAAAAGTTTAATGGTAACAAGGAGGATCTTGGATTCAATCAAAACTCCTCCTATACTTCTAAGGAAATAGTTTTCGTTAAAGCCTCCACCTCAAAACAGCCTTCAAATGATTTGAAAAAGAAAAATATTCATCACAAGACTTATAAGGCACATATGCATGCTAATAAGATGCATCATTGTTCATGCTCATGTTCACACAATCATAATTACTCTCATGCATCAAAAAGGAAAAGTGTGCATAATCATTCTAGGTTTAGAAATGTTATATGCCATTATTGTAACAAAAAGTGGCATGCCACAAATACATGTTTCATTAAGAGAATGCATTGGAATGATAATGTAGATGCCTTTAATCCCCAAGGACCCAAATATATTTGGGTACCTAAAAAGAAGTAAATAATGTTGTTTTGATAGGTATGCTTGAGATCCAAGGTTGATGAAAACAAATGGTACTTGGATAGTGGATGCTCAAAGCATATGACTTGGAATGCAAGTCTCTTCTCTCACATTGAAGAGTATTCGGGAGGAGACGTGACCTTTAGAGATAATGGTGTAAGTAAGGTTATTGGAATTGGTAAGATTGGTAAGAATTCCAACTTTTCTCTTAATAAAGTTTTGTTAGTTAAAGGATTAATACATAATTTACTTAGTATTAGTCAATTATGTGATAGTGGATTTAAGTTAGTTTTTGACCCTAAAGGATGTTATGTGCATAGGATTAGTGACAATAAGTTAGTATTTCAAGGTGAAAGGATAAAGAACATTTACATGATCGATTTAGATTCTATTCCTAACATAGATGTGAAGTGTCTTGTTTCTGTGAGTGAAGATTCTTGGTTATGGCATAGAAGGCTTGGACATGCTAGCATTGAAAGCATCAGTGATCTCGGGAAGGACAAACATGTGGTAGGACTTCTGAAGATCAAATTTGCTAAGGAAAAGGTATGTGAAGCTTGCCAAATGGGAAAACAGGTAAAATCTTCTTTTAAGGCCAAAAACAAGGTAACTTCTACCAAACCTCTTCAACTTTTGCATATAGATCTATTTGGTCAAACTAGAGTAGCTAGCTTAGGTGGTATGCACTATGCATTTGTCATTGTTGACTATTACTCTAGGTTTACTTGGGTTTCATTTCTAGCTCATAAAGATGATGCTTTTGACACTTTTCAAAATGTCACTAAAAGGATGCAAATTGATAAAGGTTATTATATCTCATCTATTAGAAGCGATCATGGAAAAGAATTTCAAAATGAGAATTTTAAATCTTTTTTTGAATCACTTGGTATTCACCATAACTTTTCATCTCCTAGAACTCCTCAACAAAATGGGGTAGTTGAGAGGAAAAACCAAACTCTTTGTGGTATGGCACGTACTATGCTTAATGAGTACCAATTGCCTTTGTACTTTTGGGCTGAAGCGGTCAATACTATTTGTTATATCACCAATAGAGTTCATTTAAGACCTATTTTGAACAAAACTCCTTATGAGCTATGGAATGGTAGAAAACCAAGAATTTCATACCTTAAAGTATTTGTATGCAAGTGCTACATATTGAACACCAAGGATAACCTTGGGAAAATTGATTCTAAGATGGATGAAGGCATTTTCCTAGGGTATGCTACTTCTAGTAAATCATATAGGGTATTTAATAAACCTTCTTTAGTTGTTAAGGAATCAATGTATGTTGTGTTTGATGAAACTAACTCCCTTGGTCCAAGAAAGGACATTGATGATGATGATGTAGGTATTTTAATGGAACAAAGAGTTGAAAAAGAACATCAACAAGAAGCTATTCCTAAAGATGTTGAGAAGGAAGAAATGAATGATCTTCCTCCATACCTAGCAGTAACCAAAATCAATCATGATCTTCCAAAGGAGTGGCAGTTTCCAAAAGGGCACTCCAAGGAGAAAATCATAGGTGAAACATCAAAAGGGGTAATAACTTGCTTTAAATTTAAAGATGTTCATAATTATATTGCATTCATTTCTTAAGTTGAGCCTAAGAATATTAAAGATGCCTTAAATGATGATAGTTGGGTCTTAGCCATGCAAGAAGAGTTGAATCAATTTGATAGGAATAAGGTGTGGACCTTAGTACCTAAGCCTAAAGATGCGTCAATTATAGGTACTAGATGGGTTTTTAGAAACAAGCTTGATGAAGATGGAGTGATCACTAGAAATAAGGCTAGGCTTGTAGCTTAAGGTTATTGTCAAGAAGAAGGCATAGATTTTGATGAAACCTTTACTCCTGTAGCTAGATTAGAAGCCATTAGGATGTTATTGGCTTATGCATCACACATGAACTTCAAATTGTTTCAAATGGATGTCAAAAGTGCTTTTCTAAATGGTTTTATCAATGAAGAAGTTTATGTTGCTCAACCCCCTGGTTTTGAAGATTTTGAATCTCCAAATCATGTTTTTAAACTTACCAAAGCTTTATATGGCCTTAAGCAAGCCCCTAGAGCTTGGTATGATAGGTTGAGTTCTTTTCTTATCGATCATGGTTTTGATAAAGGTAAAGCCGACATAACACTTTTCATTAAGCATTACAAGCATGATATTCTTCTTGTTCAAATTTATGTTGATGACATAATATTTGGTGCTACTAATGAAAAGTTGTACAAGGAGTTTTCTGAGTGTATGCAGGGTGAATTCGAAATGAGCATGATGGTGAATTGAAGTATTTCCTTGGACTTCAAGTTAAACAATGCGAAGATGGAATCTTCATCAACCAATTCAAATACACTCAAGAGATGCTCAAGAAATTTAGCTTGGAAGATGCTAAAGCTAGCAAGACTCCAATGAGCACAAGTACCAAGCTGTCATTAGATGAAAGTGGGAAGCTAGTGGACCAAAAGAAGTATAGAGGTATGATTAGTAGCCTACTTTATCTAACTGCATCAAGGCCAGATATTATGTTTGCTGTTTGTATGTGTGCTAGATTTCAATCTTCACCTAAGGAATCCCATTTGAGTGCCGTAAAAAGAATTTTTAAATATTTGATTGGCACTATCCATTATGGTTTATGGTATACTAAAAATGATTGCTTTAATTTGATTGCTTATTCTGATGCTGACTTTGCTGGAAACTTGTTGGATAGGAAAAGTACCTCCGGTACTTATCATTTTCTAGGTAATTGCTTGGTTTCTTAGTTTAGCAAGAAACAAAATTATGTGTCCTTATCAACTGCTGAAGCTGAATATATATCCACAGGTTGTTGTTGTGCTCAAGTTCTTTGGATTCAACAACAATTAAGGGATTATAATGTTTGTGTTTCATGTACCTCCATTAAGTGTGATAACACAAGTGCAATTAATCTTTCTAGGAATCCCGTACAATATTCTAGAACTAAGCATATTGACATTAGACATCATTTTCTGCATGATAATGTGCAAAAAGGGAAGGTTGTATTAGATTTTGTTGATACGACCGATATTTTCACCAAACCCCTAAGTGAGGAATGATTGAACTTCATCAAAAATGAATTAGGGATGATAGATGGGCCATTCTTGAAATAGGAGTGATGGTGGACTTAAGAAATTCAAGAATTTTCATTAAAACTTCTCAAAATTTCCAAGTTTTAAGTCCCCGTACGACCGTACGTGTTTGGTACGCCCGTACGGTTCTTCTACCTCAATTCAGCACATTCTGGTATGACCTGAACTAATTTCAGTCCGACCGTAAGTAATGTCGTACGGCCGTACCAAATTTGGTATGCCCATACGCGTTCCCGAGAGAATTTCTTCTTGTTTCCTTGTACGACCGTACACCTAAGTGGTACACCCATATGTTATTCTGAATTCCAAACATCTGTCTCTTGTATGGCCATACATCTCACCCATACGCCCATACGCGATACATATTTTCAAGGTAAATTTGGTTCGTATGGCCGTACGCCCAACCCGTACGCCCGTATGCGACATGAAAAATGCTTTTAAAAGCTCATTTTTTAGTTTTCAACTCATTTTCACTCCAAATTCCTCTGAAAGTTCCTCTGAAATCCTCTCCAAAACACTCAAAACCTTTGGCATTCTACTTAATCCTTCCACATTCATTATTTCAGGTCTGTTTTCAATCTTTTAACTGTGTTTTTCAATTTATTTTTACTGTCTTATTGCTATTTCAGTGCTTTTTTCACTTATTTTGAATTTTTGATCATTCTAGGCCTTTTTAACTCTAGGTTCTTTAGAGTTTAGTGGTTAGGATTATATTTTGAAACTATTTGTCAAATTATATTGATTTCTGTGCAGGTTTCAAGTTTGAGTTTTTTAAACCGCGTTGAAATTCAGCCAAAATTTTCCAAATTTTCACTGTTTTATTGATTTTGACTATTTTTTTATTGTCTTTTCATTATGACTGATCCTGCTGGGAGCGGTGACTCTTCCTCACGGAGAGTCAAACACACTGTCCCCCCCGGCTCGGGGCCTCGTGGCTCTTCTACTGCCTCTACTGTGAGGACTTCCATTCTCAGTGAGCAAGTATTTTCTCACTCTTGGTTTACATGTCATCCTACACTCAGAGTTATTGGTCTGGAGGATGACGTTCTGAGATATTTGGCCAATGTCCATTGGTCAAATTTTGCGTTCCTTCCCAACCACTACATTCAGTCAGTGGCACTCGAGTTCTTACAATCATTCTCACTGACTACTTCTTTTTCCTACTCCTTCTGTCTCTTTAGGAGACATTTCACTCTTTCTACTACTGATTTTGATGCCATTTTTGGCTTCCCCACAGACGACATTGCTAATGCTAAATCTACTATTTATGATCGTAATTCTTTCTGGAGGGACATTGCCCTCGACACTGCTTTCAAGCCTTCTCGTCAGAAGGCTTCTTGTCTCAAATCTCCTACCTTGTTCTACTGTCATCGACTGATCTCCTACCTTATCTTTGGGAGGTCAGATTTGAATGACACCATCACTGGCCCTAACCTTCTCTTTCTTTACTGCATGGTCACGGGCACCCCTATTCAGTCTGGACGTTGACTTCAGAACTCTTTTCATGAGGTCAGTGTCCAAAAGTAGCCTTGCAAGGCTATTCTTTTTGGACCTCTTATCCATCACATATGCCAGGAGCTGCATGCTTTCCCCCCCACCGCTCCCTCTCCAGGACCTCATGGTCCTAATCTTGACCTCTCGTTCATCGAGCATTCCATGCTCTATGACCACACAGCTGATGACGAGTACGTCCTTCATTCTGAGTACATATCCAGACGGCTCACACACTTACAGTCATTGGAGCTCCCCAATGACACTGTTGCTCTCTACAGATGACAAGCTGTAGAGGTACTTCAGAGCCTGCAGATTCCTCTGCCTGATAATACACCTGCAGAGTGGCGAGACCAGCCTGCTCCTCCTTCTGATGATGCTACATTACAGGCAGCCCTTGGTCGCAAGCGTCAGAGACACTTCTCCACTGGCTCTTCTTCTGCTGGTGTTGTTCCCGATCCCTCTGCTCCAGCTGCTCCCATGGTGGATCCTGCTACTACTCCTACTTCGATTATTGACCTGCTGACTGAGCACTTTACTACTCTCAACCACTGCTGTTGCTAGCCTTGAGCGATGCTTTGACAGTGTTGATCAGTAGCTTGATCATCTTCATCAGCATACCACTTCCATTGATCAGTGGCTCGAGTAGCATATGGCTGAGTCCCACAAGTTTTAGACTTCTGCTATAGAGACTCTCCACTCTATCAGTCTGCTCATTGATCCATTCATAGTTCCTCGATTGAGTCCACCTCCTCCTCAGGATCCACAGTGATTTCATGATTTGATGTTGTCATAGGGGGAGATATGTTTAGATGATATATGTTTTTAGGACTTGAGTTAGTGGAGTTTGTTTATTTCATTTCACTATGTATTTCATTTTATTTGATTTTGATGTATTGATGTATTCTTTGGATATTTTCTATATATGATGATTATTATTGTATTATCATTATTTATTAATTGATTATCTATCTTCTTTGTATTTGGTTATTAAGTGTTTTATGGCATGTATTCCAAAACAAAGGGGGAGATTTCTAAAATGTTTGAGTAAAATTTTCATTTAAAAGAATTCATGCAAATTGAACTTAAATTGATTGCCAACATCAAAAAGGGGGAGATTGTTAGACCCTAGGTTTTGATAGTTGAGACACGTGTGGTTCAATTTAAGTTATTTGCAATATTTCTAAGCATTTTTATGTTGGTACGGGCGCACCAGTTTTGGTACGGGCATACCAAACAGTCTTGTTGGGTGGTACGACCATATGGATGGCCGTACTAAGTGTGTATTGTTCCATTGTGTTTGGTACGGGTGTACCATTGGGTGGTACGACCGTACACTAACTCGCAGGAAATTGGTTTGTTAGGAAACCTGCTTCGGTATAGGCATACCATTGGTTGGTACGGCCATATGCAAACTCGTAGGAAAATTGTTTGTCAGGAAAACTTGGTCTGTACTGGCGTACCAATTGTTGGTACGATCGTATGACAGTTCCCTCTCTTTTTCTAACGGATAGTTTTGAATCCGTACGGGCGTACACGACTAGTACGGTTGTACGCGACTTATAAAACAGACTTTAAAGTCTGTTAAACGGCTAGTTTGTTGCAAAATGTTTTTTCACCACTTTGAATTCTAACGAAAATACACTTGCAGAACATTCTCCTTTGAGCAATATTCATCTGTTACAAGTAAGTTTGAGATTGTATTCTTCATTTACTTCATTGCTTATAATCCTACAACCTAGAGATTAGGTTTTATCTTTGTGGGATTGGTGTATGATTAATCCTTAGGGATTATATTGTATTTGAGTGATTGTGAGGACAATCATTGTAAAGGTTAGAGTGTAAGCCTTGGAAACACTAGGGTTTTGGATTCATTTGGGAATCCATTTGTAATTGATTGAGATATTAGTAGAACCCTAAGTCGAGACTTAGGAGAAAGTGGACGTAGGCAAGAGTTTGGCTGAACCACTCTAAAACCGCACATGTTGCCTTCCGAACAGGATTTTCAAGGTTTATACACATGTCATGCCTTAAAGGGTGTTTTCTCCTTCAATGCTTTTATTGAGTCTACTTAAAAAAAAAGATAGTAGTTTTTGCTACTTCTACCCAAAATTATTTTAGAAGGTGCTTCTCATGTAACATGCATCTAGCCATCTCCATCATTATTCTAATTTTTTTGTTCACTTACTCCATTCTGTTATGGAGTATATGGAGCAGTAAATTGATGCTTAATGCTAGCTTTATAGTAATACAAGTTGAATCTATCTGATGTGTGTTTAGTTCCATTATCATATTTAAGCATTTAGATCTTACAACTACTTTGAGTTTTCACCCATGCCTTGAATCTCCAAAATGCCTCAATAGATTCTATCTTGAATTTTAAAAAATAAATCCAGTACATTGTTGTTAGATATCAATAAAGATGATATAATACCTGCTTCCTTTCAAAGATGGAGTCTTTAATGGTCCTCCAAGGTCTGTGTGAATCAATTGCAACTTTTATGTTACTTTCCAAGTTGCTAATATAAATGACAGTCTTAATTGTTTTCCATATTACCATGCCTTACAACTTAACAGTTGCTCTCTAAGAAGAGGTAATCTATGCACCAACTCCCTTTTTTACATGAATGGAAGTGCTTTATGATAGAAATGGCCCATTATTTTATACCAAATTTCTATGTTATTCATAAAGCTGGAATATGCTATTTACTCCTCCTCCATTAGGTCTAATAAGAAGCTTTTACCTCTCATTTTAACTTTAAAAATTTCTTGATCCTTAGCATTCTTAATTAAACAGCTCTTCTTTTCAAACATTATTTTAAAACCTTTATTCAAGAGTTACCCAACACTAAAGAGATTTTGATTAATTTCAAGTACATATAAAACATCTGATATAGTTTTTGTACCTGTACAACTTTTAATGGCCATAGTTCCTTTGCCTTTAATTAATATATTGGTCATTACCAATCTTCATATTTATGATTGTTGTTTTGTTAAGCTCCTTAAACAACTCTTTATCATGTATCATATGGTTACTACAACCATTATCAAACAACTAACTTTCACTTGAACTGTTACTAGAAAAATAAGTTGCAACAAAAGAACTTCCTCATAAGAATTTGTATTTTGAGCCTCAATCTCCTGCTAATTACTCTTACTTCTACAAATCCTTTTCTACATGACCAAGCTTGTTACACCTTATGCATTTTATATTTGGCTTTCTAACATTTGGATATCATATGATTGCGCTATCTACAATATTGACATGGTGGATATTTACTCCCATTACCACTTTTCATATTTATAGTAGCTTCTCCATCCTCATTGTTGAGCTTCTTTCCTTTCTTCTTTTTGTAATTTTCATGTAATTTTAATTTGGCTTGTAAAGCTCCCTCAATATAGCCTTCTTGCATCATTAGCCTTCTCCATTCTAGTGCCTATAAAACATTCAATAATTCTACTAAAGTAATTTTAGATAAGTCTTTGGCATTTTCTAAAGAAGAAATTTTAGCTTCAAATTTTTCAAGCAAGGTGACTAAAATATTTTGTATGACCCTGTTATCAGAAAGTTCAGAACCAAGCAACCTAATCTTATTCAACATGTTGAGAAGCCTATTTGAATATTCTTTAATAGTCTCTAATTCTTTCATTATATATATATAACATTCTCTTATAAGATTCAACACCTTCATACCTTTAATTCTTTCATCTCCCTAGTATTCTTTCTTGATAAAATTCCATATCTCTTTTATTGAATTATTTATCATAATTCTAATGAAGATCGTAGTGAGACTCTACCATGAAGACTTGCCTTTGCTTTTGATTTCCTTAATTTTTTCTCCTTATGATTTTTAATTTAGGTCATTGTAGGATTGCTAAGTAGAGTAGGAATCTTATAGTCCTCTTTCACTACTTCCTAAGGATCACAAGCTTTCATCTTCATTGCCCAAGCATGATAATTTTCTCTATCAAATACTGGTGGAGTAATAATAACAAATAAATTTTTTTTCTCTATTATTTTTTATGGAGTTTAGGTTTTGGATAGACTTAAAAACATAAGACATCCATAAGTCCTTTAAGAACAAAGGCTCTGATACCACTTTGTTGGTTTGGTTGTTGGAAAATAAGGAGT
The DNA here is from genome assembly GCA_948192965.1 of Dalechampia spathulata. NCBI lineage: Eukaryota > Viridiplantae > Streptophyta > Magnoliopsida > Malpighiales > Euphorbiaceae > Dalechampia > Dalechampia spathulata. The sequence continues at coordinate 12,436 of CANYBF010078960.1, forward strand.
AAAAGTAAATTTCAAAGCTATACTATTTTACTAATATCAAACTACTTAAATACATGAATAATTAACAAACTGAAAACAAATAAAAATAACTTTAACTAACATTAAGTGACTATCACAACATCTAGAATACCAAAAATAAATAATTGAAAAAATAGCTCCACTAACATTCTTTCTCATTAAGTTCTTAAACTATTCAATAATGTAGCCACGTTATCATCATATTATGGTTTACTAAGGCACATTTGAATAATTACTAATTAGCTAGAAACTCTTCCATCATAAATTTCACCATAAAAGTTATTGAAAAGAAAAATAATGTTGAACTATTTTCCAATGTAATTTGTTGCTATTTTACCTTAGTGACACACTTTTAAGAATTAGTAATTGTTCCATTTTTGATAGTATTATTTAATTCCTTTAAACACATTTTGAATTTAATGATTTGACCATTATTATAAAATCACTTTTATGCTAGCTTGATGATAAATGTCAAATATTAAATTCTTTTCCCTCTAGAAAATTGCTCTAGTATTAAGTTACTTATACAATAATAACATTCAAAAATTCCATTAATCACTAAGTTGGGTTTGATACTAATTGTATATGTTATTATATATACCGTTACAAGTATAAAGTCAAACTTGGTTACTTATCCATAAGAAGAGGAGTGCATGTCCCTACAATAGAAGTGTATTTAAATTATATGATGAGTACTAATACATAAATCTTTGAATCATACACTATAAAAATGATACTAAGCCTAGATAAAAGGCATGTTTAGATAGTTTTCCATAACTTTTGAGTGATAGCATTATCCTAAAAAGAAAATCATGCATAAAGAATCAAACTTGGTTACTTATCCATAAGAAGAGGAGTGCATGTCCCTACAATAAAAGTGTATTTAAATTATATGATGAGTACTAATACATAAATCTTTGAATCATACACTATAAAAATGATACTAAGCCTAGACAAAAGGCATGTTTAGATAGTTTTCTATAACTTTTGAGTGATAGCATTATCCTAAAAAGAAATCATGCATAAGGAAGTGAGAGCACACAGCCGAGGGATGTGTGTGTAGGGTTTCTACTAGCCTTTGAAACTTATGCCATTGGGAAGAATCCTAAGACTCTTAGCTTGATTATAAGCATTAAAACTAAAAAGCACGTCTCTACTAAAAAGATTAGAACCAAAAACTATGATCCAGATTGTACAGTTGGGAAAGAATTGTATTCCAATCTTATGATAGGATTCATATGGTGTTTCATAAGGTTCACCAGAGACTGTAGAGAAATATCTAGGGCTTTTCTTCCAACAGTGGGTTGGAAGGAGTTTTGGATTTACCATGGTAGCAGTAGAACCTGTATCTAGGAGAGCAATGGCTGAGATAGGTTTGGCATATTTACCAGAAAAAACTTTACAGTAGACTAAGGGTAAAGGATGAGCTGATGTAGCTGTATCTGAGTCATCTAATTTAGTAGAGGAGGCACTAGAATCAGACAAAAGAGAGGAAGGCTGTTTAGAAAAAGGAGGGTTAGGTTCACTAAGAGATGGACTGATATGACTCGGGTAGGTTATGGATAGAATAGTTGTATTAGACGGAGAACAGTAAGGTATTCTGTATTCTTGAACAGGAAGAAGATGAGGAAAATCAGGGTCAAACCTTTCTTATTTGAGAGAAGGAGTAGGAAGTGAGGCCATTGTATTTATAGAAGGAAAATCAAATTCTGAAGAGGAAGAGAGAGAGAGGAAGAATTTGAGTCTGAAGAGTAAGAAGGAAGAGCAAAGACTGTGTCTGGAGAAGGCTGATTGTCCCCGCTATATATAGACTCAAGGTCATGCTCTATAGCTGGTGTGACTGTTGCAACTTGCTGAAGGAGCTGAGCTATTTTCTTTGGATTCTACCGACAAGCTTTTGCAAAATGTCCTTTCTGTCCATAAATGTAACACCTATTAGATTTAGTGGATTGGGCTGTCTTTTTCCTGAAGAATTTGAACTTCTTGGGCCTGAATTGCTTCTTAGAATGAGAGGCCTTGTATTTCCTCTAATGTCCAGATTTCTTGGTTTGACAATCACATTTATCTTTGTCTTTGCACTTAATCTTCAAATGTTTCTTGTCACAGGCCTTTGAAAGTTTGATATCACCCTTTGAAACTTTTTTGAATAACTGTTGTTGAGCACAAAGCTTTGAGATACTTGCATGAACAAACTGCCATATTTTACCAAGAGTGATCTATGAAACATCTTTACCAGTTTCATGAATGAGATTGTAAATACTTTCATGAATTTCATCTGGAAAAGACTTAATGAATGTGTACTTGAGATTAGGATCGTGGACTCCACCGATTTCATAGTAGATCTTTGACATTTCTTTGTAGTAGAAGTTTAAATCCTTGTGGTTATCAGAGCAACACTTTCTTTCAAAGAAAATCTGCTTACGTTGTTTATTAATCAATGTATAATCACCCAAGAACTGTAAATGAATTCCATTAAGGACCATATCTGCTAAATGGACTTCAATAAAATTGGTCCTTTCATAGATTGAAAGGTTTTGGAACTCAGTAAGAACTACTTGCAAGGTTGCACCAGGTTGATTCATTTGTAGATCAATCCAAGCATTGAACTCTAGGATTCATGAGCACCATTGATCTGGTGGAAGATCATCTAGAGTAAACCATGGGCCTACAATGGGCTTGGTTATGGACTGAACGTTTGGACCTTGTGGGAGGATTAGGATTAGAACCAGTAGTTCCTGAATCATCCATTTCTTCAACAATGGGTGTTGATGTATTCATCAGTATTTCAGTAACATCCATATGTTGAGAGTCATCAAAAGAAGATTCATCTGTAAACTCAGATAGTTCTGATTCAGAAGATTCAGAATCTGTCAAGGCACTATTCATATTTTGTGAAGGGAACATGGGTTGTTTGTCTTTTGGTTCACTGGATGATGGTTGGGCTTTTTGTTCTGGTTTGGATTAGGTTTAAGGTGGTGGTTGTGCCAGAGGCCTAATTATCTTGGCAAGGTCTGAGGCAAGGAAGTATTGTTGTTTAGGGTAGTTTTATGACAAGTATGGTAGTTAGAAAGGAGTTGAGTATAGTGATGGAGCACTGAATAGTTTAGGTGAAGGGTCTGAAAAGGTTGGAAATGTTTATGGTTGTAGTGGTTTAGGTTGAGGTTTAAACAAAGAATATTCTGACTCAATTTCTTTAAGTTATCTCTTAAGAGATTTAAACAAGGGTGATCTTTCAAGAGTGGATAACATCTGTCAAAGTTCTTGATTAAGTAAGTTAACCTTTTGGGTTAATTGTAGGTGGATGGTCTATAAGGTTTCTTGGAAAACAGTGAGTTGGTTTGTGATTTGGCTGGTAGAGGCTAAGGATTGGTCTAACTTTTAGTCAATGGTTTTGAGGAGACAGTGTGAAGTGATGATATAATAAAATGACATGGCATAAATAATGATATGATAAAATGACATGGCATATGTATGACATGGTATAATGATATGTGTAATAAAAATGACATGGCATATGCATGATATGGTATAGTGATGTGTGTGTGAATTGGCATTCAACATGGTATATGCTATGGCATATGACATGACATGTGATGTGGCATATGACATGGCATGTGACATGGCATGACATAATGACATGTATCATGGTATGGCATGTATCATGGCAAGTTGGCATGGTATATTGGTATATAACATGGAAAATAACACGTATATCACATTTTGGATTGTATTGGCATACAAAATAATATATGTTATGGCATGGCATATGCATGGCATGGTATAGAAGTGTGTGATGTGGCATGTGACATGTTATGACATATATATTTTAGCAAATATAATAAAACCATCCACGAAATAAAAATTCTCGAAAGGTCGGTGAAAGGGATCAAGGAATTGGGGGAATACACATGAGATTTAATGCTAAATCCTAAAAATGAGGGAATAAAGCTATTCTATTACATAAGATCTTCATTGATACAAAAATCTGAGACATTAAGTAACATCCCAACCTCCTCGAGAAAATTTCCATCTCAAATAGCATGAGCCAAAAAATGCACAGGTGAAAATGTAAATAAACAAGCAAAATCATTAATAACAAATGAAATTTAGGACTTGATCAACTAATTCTATGCTATGTAAAAAGCACGAATCAAGAGCCGAAGTTCGATGAATGTAAGGTACAACATGGTGATGTAGCATGTGACATGATGACATCGTATGTGACATGGCATATGACATGGCATAATAGCATATGATATGATAATGTGGCATGTGAGCACATGATGTGGCATATGACATGGTATATTAGCATGTGACATGGCATAGTGGCATATGATATGTTATGTGGCATGTGACATAATGATATGGTATGATAGTGTATGATATGTGACGTGGTATAATGGTGTATGATGTGTGACATGGCATAGTGGCATATGATATGTGATGTGGCATATGACATGGCATAGTGGCATATGACAGATGATGTGGCATGATGACATGGCACAGTGGCATATGACATGACATCATATCATATGACGTGGCATGATGACATGACATAATGGCGTATGACATGGCATATTAGCATATGACATGGCATGATGACATGGCATAATGGCATATGATGTGGCATGATGACATGACATATGACGTGGCATAATAAAAAGCTAAACATGGCAGTAAAGCTAAATAAAACAAGCTAAACATGGTAGTAAAGCTAAATTAAGAAAATAAGCTAAACATGGCAGAAATGCTAAATTAACTTAAAAAGTCAAAGGAAGAAATGACTTACCAGGGCTAGAAGTTATTCCCCCTAAATTCTCAAAAGCTTAGGATTTTAGTAAAATTAATTAGTCACTAATCCTAATTAAATTTTATTTAAGTTATTTTAATCCTATGTCTTAGAATTAAAATGTATACCATTTATATGATATTTTGAGTATTATTTTTATGATATATCTTGTGTGTCTTAAGAAGAAGTCTTACCCTTGTATTTATAGTAGCCTTAGGAGGTGTGCAAGCCTTAGGATTGACAATGTGGGAAAATTTCATTTCCTTCACCAAAACATGATGGGTAGCCATTTTGCACGAGCTAAACGGGGGGTAAACCGTGTGCCCATATGGCAAATGAATATGCAGAATTCATCTATGCAACTTACTCTTGAGAATGGAAACCTATATCAAACCATCCCAATAAGGAAACAAGTCGTAATACGTGCCCAAAGTGGGCAACCTAGCCAGCTTGTGCAGCTTGTATTGGAAATCTGTGATTAGCAGCCATTTTGGACGGACTAAATGGAGGGCAAATTGTGTGCCCATATGGCAAATGAATATGAAAAATTCATGTATGCAACTTTCTCTTGGGAATGGTAACCTGTATCAAGCCATCCTAATAAAGAAACAAGTCGCACTACGTGCCTGAAGTAGGCAACCCAACTAGCCTGTGCAGCTTGTACTGGAAATCTATGATTGGCAACCATTTTGGATGAACTAAACAGAGGGCAAATTGTATGCCCATATGGCAAATGAATACGTAAAATTTATGTATGAAACCTATTCTTAGGAATGGGAACCTGTATCAAGCCATCCCAATAAAGACACAAGTCACAATACGTGCCCAAAGTAGGTAACCCAGCCAGCTTGTGCTGGAAATTTGTGATGGGTAGCCGTTTTGGATGGACTAAATAGAGGGTAAATCGTGTGCCCATATGGCAAATGAATATGTAAAATTCATGTATGCAACTTGCTCTTAGGAATGGAAACATGTATCAAGCCATCCCAATAAAGAAACAAGTCGCAATACATGCTTGAAGTAGGCAACCTAGCCATCCTGTGTAGCCTATGCTGGAAATTTATGATTGGTAGCCGTTTTGGACGGATTAAATGGAGGGCAAACCATGTGCTCATATGCAAATGAGTATGCAAAGTTCATGTATGCAACTTGCTTTTAGGAATGGGAACATGTATAAAGCCATCCTGATAAGGAAATAAGTCACAATATGTGCCCGAAGTGGGCATCCCAACCAGTCGGTGCAGGGGGTGAAAATACAATGTTAACAGTTTACCCCCTAATTAGAATCATCCTAGAATGATATAATTAGAAGTCGATAGGATGAAACCTAATCATGACACTGGTTTTCGCCTAAATTTAGGAACAGTACCTAACCGATGCTTAGACTGAGACTTATAAAGTGCTCATTTTGAGGCTTGTATAATGCTTGTGTTGAGGCTTGCAAGATACTCGTGTTGAGGCTGGGAGAATGCTCGTGCTGAGGTTTATAGAATGCTCATGCTAAGGCTTGCAAAATGCTCATGTTGAGGCTTATAGAATGCTCGTATTGAGGCTTGCAGCCATTTTAGATAGACTAAATGAAAGATGAACTGTGTGCCCATATGGCAAATGAATATGCAAAAATTCATGTATGCAACTTGCTCTTGGCAATGGAAACCTATATCAAGCCATCCCGATAAGGAAATTATCACGTCTTTTACCCTTGTAGACATGCTCCCGTAGAATGACTATTAACTTTCTATTCTAGAAAGTCAACAAACATCCTACAAGGGATTTTTCGCATATTTTTTTTTACTTAAAGATTACTATCCTTCACAATTTATTAATATGCATACGATTCAACATCAAATTGATTTCAGTCCCTGGAGTATCATAATATCATAATTACCTTATCATCATATTAGAATTATCACTTGCATACATATTATAATTTAAGTATCATCATAATTATTCATTATTACAAACCATTAATATTGTCATTTAATTTAAGGTACTGCCAAGTACCGTATTTAAAAGTTTGCACAAACTTACGGAATAGAAGTCTGAAGGATAAATAAATCTTTACCAGCTATTTATTCACAGATCAACTACTGACAGCTACTGCTTCTGTTCCCTGGCCTTACTAGTACCTACGTTTATCAAATGATAAACGCTGAGTATAAAACTCAATGGTGCTAGCATAACAAGTATCAATAACATGTAATACTCATGTATCATATTAAACAGATTCATCAACATATAATTCATAAGTATTCATAAAATAATTTAAAACCTCCTATCATACAAGTTGTAATCATCATTCACCTTATCATTTTTATCATATCATCATTAATTGATAACATTAATATCCTAGCATGTCATCATATCATAATATCATTGTATCTCATATCATCATAACATACTATAATAACATTATTAACATTTATATCATATCATAATCTATCATCATGTAATATCATAGGGTCATTGTTAGTGTATGCTTTAGAGCATCATGTGTATTTGTACTATACGTTTTCATTAATAAAGGCATTATTCATTATATAGTACAATGTTTTAAATGAACTTGTTTACTTAGAGTATTAAACTATATATTGAAGTCCATGATATTGGAACAGTG
>CANYBF010078991.1:0-15823 GCA_948192965.1 Dalechampia spathulata
AATTGAAAATGCATAAAACTCAATCAAAACACAATGAAATCAAACTAAATCAAATGAAAATCAACAAACACAAGCTAAATGAAGTAGAAGATTACCTTTGTAGATTCTCCAAAGCAACTTGAAGCTTTCCAATCCAATTCCAAGATGTTTAGGTAAAATCAAACTCAAAAACTAATCAAAATGCTTAAGTTTTATGTTTTGAATTAAAACTAATCAAATACAAGCTAGTTTCAATCAAATGCAATCAAATGCAATCAAATTATGAGCTAAAATGATGAATTCAATTCACATTTTTAATCAAAATTTAGAGAAAATGGAAATTCAAAAACCCTAGCAAAGTGTTCCTCCCGCTAAAATAACAGAAATTCAAATTATAACTGATTCAGGAACTTACCCGAACGGGTAAGAGCAATGGGGTGATTCGGGTAAACAACTTACCCGTACGGGTAAGTGGCATACCCGAATCGGGTCCCAAGATACCCGAACAGGTATGATCCCCAAAATAACAAAAGTGCCTAAAAGCAACCCTAAACCGAACCCTGAACCGCACCAGGGTGAACCGAGAATGCCCGTGAAGGCAAAACAGAGATGGAATAGACCCGGTTCATCCCAATTGGCCCGAGAGGCTCAAAATTTAGGGTGCGACACCATTTCCAGGTCCATCAGGGTTACATCAAATCGAGCCTTGAACCTATACTATTTATAGAAAGCAGTACAAAGAGGCTTCCACTCAGTTGTGGTCACCTTGTTCATACTATGATACCAAGCTAGCGCTAGTCCCTCTAGTGAGATGAAGAAGAGCCAAACTATATGATCATCTGATAGGTCAGTAGTGCTCATCAGCATGATATAAGTCTTCAAATGGTTCTTCAGGTCCCCAACTCCATTGGACTTAGGAACATCAGGGAGCTTGAACTTGGCAGGCAGCCCCTTGATGGCCCGAACAGAGAACTCATCGAAGTCCAGGTCAGAACCCATGCCTTTGGTCTTTATGATGGTCTGCAGCTGTTCTATCTTCTGCTCTAAGATAGTGGTCTCAGATTTTTGAACATCATGCATATGGAGGGAGACATCATCATCAGTCTCTATGTCATACAGGTTGACACCTTTCCCCTTTTCCTTGATCGGAGATGGTGGGGTGATGAACTCAGCAGGGCTAAGAGCCTCCCGGATCTGCTGTTGCAGGAGAGTCTTGAAGTCATCATTCAGAAGCTTGGCCATAGACTGATCGATGAGCTTCTGAACTGTAGTGAGTGTGGTCTCATCTAGCGTTGGGGCAGCAGGGTCAGATGAGGATGCGACATTCCTAGCATTCTGAGAGTCTGACATGGTTCTGTACAAGACAGAAAAAGTTAGCATGGATGCATGAGTATACACATGCGGTTGCGTATGGTGCACGTGATGCGACACGTAGGATGTATGTGTGACCTATGCTAGGAAACATGCAATGTTATGGCTGCAACAAAGTGAGTTAGCATGCATATGCATGGATGTATGTGATGCATCACGTAGGATGTATGAGTGTCCTATGCTAGGAAACATCCAGCGTTATGGCTGCAAAGGAAATTTGTTAGAGAATTGCATGAGTGTGCATGTATGTGTGTTTGGATAAAAAACACGAAAAGGTTAGTGAACATGTAGCATGCAGTAGCGCTCCCTTCCAACCTTATATCTCCATGAGATTTGGTCAATTCAAGTTCTCCTGCCCTAAGTAGGATGCTAACCTAGAGTTACACTGGAAACTCAAGGTGCAATTCTCTCAATAAGGTAAGCAAATGGTTTTGATCGTTGCCTTATCATATAAGGGATTATAGCAAAAATCCGACAGCATTTTGACCTAGCCATATTGTAATGATAAGAGAATGCCAATGGAATTGGCATGAGGTTATGTAACCAAATGGAATCATGAAAGGATTCCAACTCTTAGCAGAGTAATACGGGCATGATCATATTATTATGATAAGAGTACGCCCGTGGAATAAGCATGAGATTGGGCAACCATACAGAATCATAAAAGGATTCTGACTCTTAGCAGAGCAATACGGGCATGATCATATTGTTATGATAAGAGTACACCCGTGGAATAAGCATGAGGTTGGGCAACCATACGGAATCATGAAAGGATTTTGACTCTTACTAGAGTAATACGGGCATGATCATATTGTTATGATAAGAGTTCGCCTATGGAATAAGTGTGAGGTTGGGCAACCATATGGAATCATGAAAGGATTCTGACTCTTAGCAGAGCAATATGTGGGAGGGAAAATAAGCTGGGTCTATGCAAATCCACTCACATGATAAGGCAAAGATCCATATAGCATGCAATAAGGGTCCTAGTTTGGAATGTTGCTAGGCTTACTACATGGGCTATAGTCCAGTTTTAAGAATAAGCTAAGGTCTCCCGCCACGTTGTCCACAACCTATCTAACCAAATGGAATCATTGATATAGGACTATACCTTGCATCTATTCGTTAGGAATCATCGATGGTTATCAGTACAGTGCAGTGAGTGGTGAAGGCAAATGTACTTTCTCAAGGAGTCGAATGGAGTCCAAGGTACTCCCACACTCACAATCACCGGCTTGACACGGGACCAGGGTGGTATATGCGAACACGGACTGGTGTTGTGATGCATACAATTAATCCAACTATGATGGGAAAATTGATATGGAAACTCTTAGATGCCACCATTCTTTCACCGTGATGTCCTCAGTGGAGTCGCCACTATGAGCGTCGATTTCTGCCGGGGCCCAGAATGAGGCTTGCAAAAGTCACGGACTAGGGACCACACTTAGAGGGAAAGCGCAGTCTTCCTAAGGGGTTCCCTTAAGGAATGATACAAACTTGAAAGAGTTACAAGGGAGTCACCACCGGATGGTTCCGAATTGGTCCAACCAACCCATAGCATTAGTGCTAGTTAAACCCTTCAGAAATTGGGTTCGGGTGGTGGAGATCGATTCTATGAGTTTTCGAAATCGATTTTACTATTATAGTTAGATTTAATTGTCCTAAGCAGGCAAGCATACGAGTGTAAATGTAAGCACACAACACGACATGTGATTTGGCATTGCAAGGTTGCACATAGAATGACATATAATGCTATATGGCATTTGAGTGGCATGGCATGCGAAATAGCAAAAAGGTAACATGGCATATGCATGTCATGTGATTGTGAATGACATATCATATGCATGACATGGCAACCTAGCATGTATATAAGCATATAACATGGTAAATAGTGTATAACATAATATGTTAACATTTTGGATTGCATAGCGTTTGGCGTAGGCACAATGTATGCATGGCATATGCATAATGCACGAAGCGAGTGACATGGCATATGCATAACATGTGGGATGAATGGTATATCATATGCATGATATATATGAAGTGGTGCATGACATGGCGTATGTATGACATAGTGGATAACGTACCTTATACGTGGCATGTGAAATGGATGAAATATCATATGCATGATGCATAACATGACATGTGCATGGCATGTGAAGTGAATGGCATATTATATGTATGACATGTGGAATGATGTATGGCATGGCATAGACATGGCATAGTGGTACGTATGTGAATGTGTATTCAGCATAGAATATGTCATGGCATAAGGTATGTCATGCGTTATGGCATATGACGTGACTTGGCATTATGGCATAATGACATATGATATGGCATATATATGCATGAAGAGTTACGCGTATTTTTGTATTTGCATATTGGTGTATGGGATTGCGGATCGAGTGAAAATCAGGTTTTTCTATGAAAATCGAGATCTATGTGCACTGCACATAGATCTATGTGCACCACACATAGGCTATGTGTGGTGCACATAGATGTATATATGGTGCACATAGTTTTAAAAATCAAAGGAAAATCAAAGACTTTTAAGTAGAAACCCTAGATCCGACCCCGATCTAGGTAGATCGGACCCGAAACTGGAGTTTTGCTCGAGGATTTGCATCTAACTCAAAGAAAATAATTTTGAAGTTAAAATTATTTAAAATCCAGCTCATTTTAATGCAGATCCAGGACACCCAAGGCATGGAAAAGCCTTGAATGCCACTGGAGTGGCCAGATCGGGTGAAAAACCAGCAAAAATGGGAGAAAATGGTGTTTTCTTTAAAATCTGGGGGCTATATATGCAGCATATAGCCCTATGTGCACCACACATATGCTACATGTGGCGCACATAGATCTATATGCGCAGCATATAGTTTGAAAAATAGAAGAAAATGGAAGAAAAATGGAAAAATAGGAGGATTTACCATGTTCCAGCAACTTTTCTTCCTTAATCTTGCTTCTTTCCGTGTTTAGGGAGCCTAACTAAGCTAATTTTATCCCTAAATCCAAGTGATTTAATTAATTAGGGGCCTAATTAATTATGGAGTGATTTTGGCAGAGATTTAGCTTGCCTTTTGGTAATTTTTAGGATCGTTAAAATGTTACCCCGAGCTCTATATTTATAGAGCAATTTTTGGGCATGGAAATTTTGTAATTTTTGCCTGGATTTAAAAAATTCAAAGGCTATGTATGCCACACATAAGGCTATGTGCACAACACATAGCCTATATGCTGCGCATATAGTACTATATGCGCAGAATATAGTTTTAGACCCATTACGTGGGGCCCATTGGGGTCACAACGGGATGTGCGCCCTATACCGAATAAGCATTATTCGACATTATAAGAAACTTTCATGAAGGAAAGTTTTCCGGATTCAGTCCCGAAAAGGCTCCCGACCAAACATCTTTACTATGCAACATGCGATGCGCATAGTGCTATGTGCTCCGCCCCGTACCAGTGAAATGGGATGTGAGCGATATGTCAAATATGTGTTATTTGACATTCTAAGACACTTTGCAGTACAAAATTTTTTCGTATTTGGTCTCGAAAAGGCTCCCGACCAAACGTCTTTTTTTGGCTATATGCGGTGCGCATAGTACTATGAGTTGTGCATATAGCTATGCGCTCCGCCTCATATGTGCAAAACGGGATGTGTGCCATATGTCCAAGAAGATTCAAATGACGTTTTGAGTCACTTTGCAGTTTTAAGTTTTTTGAAATTCGGCCCTGAACAACGAGTTTTCGCTAACAGGTCTGTTTTAGGGTCTACAGCACTATTCTGGCCCAAAATGGCATTCGGGGTGCCAAAAGGTCATGCCTCGTGTAGGCACTAGTGAAAATGTGTTCTATGTGCATAGAACACTTGAATTACGCTAAGTTGGGTGGTGGGCCCTACATGTATACTATTCATGGTAAATAGCGCCTCAGTGGGCCCCACTGTGTAGTGGGCCCAGAAGGTGGCAAATAGCATGCCAAGCGCTCTGCCTTGAGTAAGGCAGCAAGTGGGATGTCTTTTGTGTGTATAGAACACACAGAATAGAATTACAGTGGCTAGCGGGTCCCATTAATGCTTGGTGGGCCCTACAGTACGGTGAGCCCAGAATGTGGCATTTAGGATGCCACGGGATGTGCCTTGCACAAGGCAGCTGTGAAATGAATTCTGTAATTACAGAATATACAGAATAAGTTGATGGAGGTGGTGGGCCCCACCTGTGCACTATTCATGGTGAATAGTGCCCAGGGCTTAAAATGCAATATTTTGCATTCTGCAATCTCTACCTCGCATAGGCAAGAGTATAGTATGCTCTATATGTACAGAGCATTCAGAATAAATAATAACAGTAGTGGGCCCCACTTGTGCACTATTCATGATGAATAGTAAATGCCTAAAATTCAATATTTTGCATTTCATGTGGTTTGCCTTGCGTAGGCAACAATGAAGTGTGTTCTGTATGCACAGAACACTCAGAATAGGGAAGTGAGGGTGGCGGGTCCAGCTAGGCACCGTGGTGGGACCTACCAGCACTGATGTATTCTGTGCACCAGAATACTCAGAGGAAGTCACAGAGGCCTATGTGCATAATCGGGGACTAAAACCAATCCAAATCAACAGAAACCCGAAACTACACGAGGGTGAAAAGTCAGGGTCAACAACCATATCTTTTAATGACATACCTAATGGTTTTTGCTGGTTAGAACACTCCTAGAATTTGAATTATTGGTTCCCATGTCATAAATTCAAATGATTACGCCAACCCAGATTGTACACATTGGAGAATGAATCATATTTTTATAATAGCAGACCTGGGAATCCTATAGTTGCATTGGCCTGCTCTTTATTCTCTTCCTAAATCGATGGGCACATGTCAGTACGATGATCATTCTACATACATATCCCACATGCCTTTGTTGGCTTAAAGTTAACTGCTAAATCCTGCATTATAGAAATAAGCTATAAGATTTGTGATTTTAGGTTTGAAATGTTCACCTTATGAACCATCCTTAATTGGTCTCGCTCGGTACTGAATGATTGTGCATTAACTGCCATGATTATTATCAAATCGTGTGCATCCTATGGTGTTTTGTTTACAATTGCACCACCACTTGTTGTATCCATCAATTTTCATTTAATTAGCAATAACTCCTCATAAAAATATTTAATTTAATTATGCTCGGTAATCCTATGATGGGCACATAAGGACACGGCCTTTTGAAGCACTCCCAATACTCATGAAGGGTTTCAATATGCTTCTATTTTATTATGCAGATATCCCTTTGAATTTAGGAAGTTCACTTTGCAGGAAAGAATTTATCCAGAAATTATTGTGTCATCTCATTCCATGTTGTAATGGTACTAGATAGTAAGTAATACAACCAATCTTTTACCATATCTGTAAGAGAAAAAGAGAAAGCCCTTAGTTTAATTTGTTCTAAGTTTACACCCTGTGGTTTCATGCCATTACACACAATATAAAATTCCTTTAAGTGCTTGTAAGGATCTTCATTTTCTAAGCCTTTAAAAGTGGGTAACAATTATATAAGTTTAGATTTTAGTTCCAAGGGAACTGTCAAGTCCTCAGAAATGATACACAATGAGGTCTGGTCTATTAGTATGATAACTATATGTCGTAGAGTCTGCTGGTTAACAACCATAACAACTTCATTGATGCTTTCATTATTCGTATTAGTTTCACTAACTATTTTCTTAAAAGTGCTTAAACTCTCCGATACATAGGCCAAATTTCTAATTTTCACCTTCTTTCTTACGCTTTTTGTAGTCTTCTTAATTTTTTATTAAAGCTCAAGTTACCTGTGGAAGATCGAGTCATAAAACAAAGAATCAAAGAATGTTAGTAAACCATCCCTGGCAATAGCGCCAAAATTTGATCAAGTACCAAATCCATCAAATTAATTCCTACTTCCCAACCATAGAAATATAAATAATTTTATAATAATGGAAAAAGGGTCGATCCTACAGAGATAGAATGATTCTTCGATTCTTTATGAGAGAAAATAAAATTAGAAAGAGTTTTAATGTTAGAGAAAAATGAAAAGGAATAATAAAATTAAATTTTGTAAAATATTAAGAAGGAAGACTTCCTAAGCGAAAGCTACAAAATGTTCATTGTCAAAACATGATCATTGATTCAAATATAATCCAATAGTAAGTCACTAAGTCGATTATAGAATACTGAAGAAATGCTTCATACGAACCAATTCTTCCTTAGGATTAAGGTAACCATGAAGTAGCTCTACAATCACATATAGTCCCTAAATAGACATGGTAGAAATGGATTTGCACTTAGTCTTCTAGAAACCACATAAAGAATGAGAAGAACTTGACTTAAGTAATATTTGAGAAACACTCATAATGTTCAAATGAGATCGCTAAAATTCGCAAAGAAAAATTAAGCTTCTTTGCTAAAACGTAACTCTTTGAATGTTACTTTAGCAAGTCAAGTGACAATTATGGATAAAAAAAACCTTAGCCTTATTTACACACTTCTAAGAACTACAATAGTTCTATGATTTACTGAATTAAAGCAAATAATAAAATACCATTGAAATTAAATCTGTTTTAATCTCACATGAATCATAATGAATTATTTGTGTTGCTTCTTATTAGGAATAGAAATTGTCTAGCCAAATATCATTGGCAATAACATAAAAATAAAATACTCAAATAGATTAAAGATAGAACAAAATAATTCTACTAAAGGTTTTCTAAGAATTCTTCCTAAACAATTCCACCCTTATAATGGGAACAAGCCTCCCATTTATAGAAATTGAAAAAAGCTAACAAAAATAAATAAATAATAATTAAGATAATAATCTTATCTTTTGTTCATCCTTTCTAATATGATCTCTAACTGAATTACAAAATTTAAACTTACTAACTTTGGTTGCTAAATGTCAGAGACTTTTGTTCTTCCTATGCCCGCAAGCCATGGTCATAAGCTCTTAATTCTTGGCTTTTAATAAAAATAGAGGTAAAAACACCATTTTAACTATCTTTTTACTTTTTCATTATTTTTACCTGTAAAATACAAAAGAAATATCAAATCAACTATTCTAACCAAATTTCATACATAAAATATACCATTTTAGATATGAAAAACATACAATTTGGCATTTGATCAATTGTTTAAATAAAAGCTTACTAAAATAATCCAATAGTATAATTTCTAAATTGGGAAGATCAATAGGTTTTTCAATACCAATATGATCATCTTGATCAAATAATGATTGTAGTGAATGCATAAATTCGCAATTGAAAAGAAAGAGGATGAAAGTAAAACAAAGCAAAGATATTGCAATAATACCAATTTTGGATTCCATGAGGGCGATATGAGCTATGGAATTTCCTTTAAGTCATTGAAGCAAAGAACGATGGCCAACTAGACCTTTTTACAACATAAGCTGAAAACTCCACATATAATCCTAAATAGTAGCAAACGATGGAGACCAGCCCTCCTTATTCTTATAGTAGCAAACTTCAGGGCCAGTAGAAATCAAGAATTGCATTGCATTATAGTGATGATTTATCACAGCCTCATGTAAAGCAGTATATCCATACGAATTTTTAATCCTAAATAGTTGATCACCATTACCATTGCCACTGCTACTAATATCTACATAAACTTTTGCATAAGACATGAGAATTTGAATGGTATCTAGCAATCCAGTTCTGGCAGAAATGAAGAGTAGTATCGCCTCTAACATCTTTGATGAAGATGAGGGAAGGAAAGTGATAGGTAAAGAGCTAAGCGATCTCTTTGTTGCCTGAGCTTATAGCTATATGAAGCAAGGAATTTGAGGAAGGCTCAAGTTGATTTATTAAGTGAAATATCTATCAATTGTGGCCTCCTAATAACTTTATTTCTTCTTATTCTTAGTTGATTAAGTCTGTTTTTTCTAAACCAAATCCATTTTTTAAACTAGATTTATTTTTTTAGATCAAATCTATTTTTTTAGACTAGATCTATTTTTCCTAGATCAGACCTATATAATTTTTTTTATACAAGTAGATGTAGTAGATATAATGGATATAGTAGATATACATAAATACGAGTAAATATAGGCAGATAAATATATATTTGTGTATATAGATTAAAAGTTAGCATAGATATGGTAGATATACATAAATATGAGTAAATATATGTAGATAAATATAAATATATATTTGTGTATATAGATTAAAAGTTAGTATAAAGGTTTTGAACCAAAGTTGACATTTTTTTTTGATATTTTGATTACTTATGGTATTGAATGAAATCATATTTATTTTGATAATTTTATTATCTTTATTATTTTTTATTATTATATTATATAGTATATATTGATAGATAAGTTTATCTACTTGATAATATATGTGGTAAATAAATTTATCTACTTTATATTATAACATATATTAACTTATTTACCTTATGATATATATAGAAGATATTTATCTACTATGTATAGTATAAAGTAGATAGATATTTATTCTAGCTTCCAATTAGTATATATGTTTATATATATATTATAATATCAATTTTTTTAAAACAAAAGTAATAGTAAATGATATGTTAAAATGAATAGTAAATTTTTGAATTTAATTAACAATAAATAATATATTAAAATAAATAATAATTTTTTAAATTTTATTATCAACAAATGATTTATTAAAATAAATAATAAATAATAAATTAAAAGTGAATAATAACTTTTTAAATTTTTTCAATTAATAAGGATAATTTTGGAATCTAAATTTAATTTTATTCTAATATAACAGATTGTAAAAGATTAATATATTTAAGATATTTACCTACAATTATTTTTTGAAACATGACATCAAATAAATTACCTCAAAAAATTATGCATAGTTTTTTCATATCAAATAATATAATATCATCTATTTTATATTATACCATTGATATTAATTATGTTTTTACTAATATGATTATTTTTTAACACAACAAAGAAATTTTAATTGTTACAAACTTTAATAAAAATAATTTATAATAGATTTGACAATAAATTTTTTAATGAAAAATTATTTATTGTAAATAAATGATGGAAACGTGATGTACAATAATTCTAAGGAATTTGTAATGAATATTTTGTAATAATACTTTAGAATAAAATAGTGTCTAATGAAAACAATTTTAAATAAAATTTAGGAATAAGAATCAATTTACCTTTTTAATTTATAATAAAGTTATTTACTTTCTGATTTTAATGAATGTCAAAATTGATTCCTTTAAGTATGTTTAAATTAATTCAAGTGATTTTTATTAATCCGATTATTAATATTTTGGATTTAATGATTTCTATCTTTGATGTACACTTGTTTTAAATGTCATGTGATACTTTGATCTTATATAGATAATTGATTTTTTAAATTCACGTGATTGTTAGTTATTAAATAGGATAATTAATTTATTTGATAATTATTTTGAAAATTCTTAAAGGATAATTTGACTTATTACTTTTGGTAATTATCTAAGTGATTCATGATGCTTATCTCATTTTGGAAATATATTTATCTTATCACTTAAAAAACATTTTCTATCAAATATTTTCTAACTTCAAATTGTTTTCAAATTATTTTTGACAGATTTAATTTATTTGATTTTTGGAAAATCAAATATATTAATCATCTACATGAAACGAAGCAATCAGTTATCATTTGAAAATCTGAATCTATAACTATGTTTTTGGAAGTGATTCAACATGATTCAAGGAGGATTTCTGGAAGGATATTTTAGAAGAATGTTTAGTAAGGAATTTTACTTAGATTTTTTGTTAAGAAAATCTTGAGAAATATATTCCTTATGAAACTTAAATCTAACATCTTTCAAAATACAATATTTCTTCTTTTGATAAAATAATTTTTAGATATTCTAAAAATTGTAAATTTTTTCAAAATCAAATATGGTAATAAGATTATCTATCACATAAATGAGTTTGTTGATTTCACGAAATAAAAGACATTTTCAGATTGGATTTGATAAACTTACATTTTTATATTCCATGTATTTGGAATATAATGGTTACATTTTTCAAGTATAAAGATATGAGTTTTTGAAGTTAGAAAACATGAATATAAGAGTTAAGAATTTAATTCATATACATCTAAAGTATTTTGAAAAGAGCTTCATTTTGAGTATTCATTCTCAGGTTACAAGTAAGCCTTTGAAAAACTTAAGGTTACGAGTTTAACCTGCTAAAAACTCAGTAGAGGTTGCTAAGTCATCTTATTGAAAACTTGAAAAGGTTGCTAGTTAGCCTTTGAAAACTTGTTTGTAAGTTGTTTAGCGAAACTTCAAGACTTAGATTTTGGAAAGTAATATAAAATTATTTGTATGAGTATTAATTTAATTAAATCATACGTATAGAAAATATAATTTAATTAAGCATGTATACATGTATATATTGGTTAATTATGTGATTATGAATTTTTATTAAATATTTTACATACTTAAAATATAAATAAATTAAATAATATTAATTAATACGTGGCATATATGTATAAATATATGGTTCTACATTGTTCTTTACATATAAAGCATGAGAGACATGATTTAGTGTAGGTGTGTGCATGGTAAGGATGCTTAATCATCCTCATGATTAAATGCAATGATTACCAAAAATGAGTTGTAATTATGGGAGAGTGAGGTGTCAATTTATTAAGGCTTGTGGGAAGGATATGTTGTATATTTAAATGAGGCTTAGCACATAGAATTAATGCTTAGTTCATATTTATACTTGAGACTTAGCAAAATAGCCCATTTTTCCCTTCTTCTATTTTGGTTTCTCTTTCCTCTCCACTCTTTCTTTTCGTCCTTCACCATAACCACAATAAACTCTTCTAGATTGCTTAGTTTCTTGTTGCATGTCCTTTTGGAAGCTAGCTAGGCATGTGGAAGGGTGATTAATATGTGTGTTTTACTTGGATTGTGCATTGTATGCTTGTGGTGGGAGTCTTAGGCGAGAATAGTTGCTACCAAGGAAAGAACTTACATTTTTATATAGTTTGGGTTTATTGAAGTTGGGTCAAGATGCTTTTGGTTGTGATTCATGTGTGTGTATCCTATGAATTCTATTGTAATATGTGGTTAATGCAAAATGTGTTTGATAACTTTAATGCTATATCTATAGTACTATGCTTGTGTGGTGTGTGTATGGTGAGTAGTGTAGACATGTATGTTATGAGGGACTAAACCTTACATGTATATTCTATTTTTCCATGCATGCATGTGTATTTTGTGGATGGTAAGGAATGTAGAAGGTTGGCATGTGGTTTTGGTAAGTTGCTTAATGGAAATATAAGTAAGATGAAGGTATTGCATGCATGTTTTAAGTAATGTAAATAAAGTTATTTAAATCTTTTGTTATGGTTGTTTATAGCTGAGTTTAATGGATTAAAACTACTGTTAAAATATTGATCAAAACATAAAAGAGGTAATTTAAATCAATAATGATATAATAACCAAAAATTTAGTAAGTAAGATAAAAATTTGATAATCATGCCTAAGTTGTTTTTTCTGCATGAAATAGAACAGATTTAAGGCTTGCAGTAATATTAATTTAGAGACCTTAATGAATGAATTATTAAGCGTATAATATATATTGAAAAGCTCTAAAAGTCTACTTTGCAATGTGCTAATTTTGCATTAATTGGAATTCATTTGATTAGTAAAAATGGGGTTGAAAGATAAACTGTTCACATGATAAACTATAATTGCTAATTAAAATAGTTGGTTTGCATTAATTATTGGCATATCTTAATGAATGAATTTTTGGAATTATAATATATAGATTAAAAGCTCTTTAAGTCTAATTTTTATCAGTATAAAGATTTAAATTTTTAAAATTCATTTACTTATTGAAAAATGGTAAACACACAGACTATTTTATGGGTAAGTAACATGATTTATGATTGGATAATTTATCCTTATGCTATGATTATGTGAATACCAAATGATATGAAAAATAAAATGGTTTACATGTAATCTATATTTATGATTGATTGGAATATTAGAGGTATGTTTGTATTATGATTGGGTAAAAATACGGATAGTGAATTTATTCCTCCAATCAACATAAACGAAGGAAAAGCGATGGTAGGTTTGTGCTAGTTTATGCTAGTTTGCGCTATTAATAGGTTGATTCATTTAAAATGAATTGACTAGTAATCTAAAATTTTTACCTTAATATTAATATGTGATTATGGTTTGAATTAAGTCCTTTAACAAGAAAGGATGATGATTATGAGATTCTATGCAATAGCAGAATATTTGATTATAATATATGATTTCATAAATCATAATTCATGTGGCATGTCATATTCACTATTGTATTTAACATGGCATGCATTGGTTGGAGCAATAAGAGAGGAGGAAAATGAGTGACATAAGGAAATGATGATGTGTTACAGAAAAGATAGTAGAACACGTGAGTACCAAAAAAATAATGATGCGAGTACTAAGCCATATAAATGTTGGAGAGATAAGGAAGGAGAAAAATAAGCGAACGGTGAGGAAAGGGGAGCTTAATAAAAACAAAGGGAGAAAAAATATGTTATCAAAAAGATACAGAATACGATGATACTAAAATACCAGTACCAAAAAATAATGTTTTACCAAAAAGATAGTGGAACATGATGCTACTAAAATAGTGGTACCAAAGAAAAAAATATTAAAAAGATACTGGTATAAGGCTAGTACAATGTACACATAAATAAGAATGTTGGGCATTCATGATAATGATGATGATACAGGAAAAATAGAAGGGAATGCACATCATGTTGCATTCCAAAAGAAAAAGGCATATTCCATCATATTCATATGTATATACATTAATGGAATGATTTTGTAGGAAATAGCAATTGAATGTTGAAAGATGCTATGAGAACAAATGGGAATAAATGTTAAGAATATAAAGCGAATATCATATGAATTGTTTTGCATTTGATATTGTGATTGAGTTATATCTATAATGGTATCTCAATGAGTTTTGCTTTGCAGAGAAGATGTTATATGGAAATGAGTCTGAATGAGTTTTGCATCCCAGTGAAAAGTTATATGGAATTAAATACTATGTGCTATGATATGAATATTGCATGTTAATTGTTTTACTAGCACCATTGAGTTTTATGCTCAGCGTTTGTCAATTGATGAACGTAGGTACTAGCAGCACGGGAGATCATGGGAATTTAGGGTAACAGTAGAAGACATAAGTTAGTTCATTAGTAGAGGTCTTGGACTACTAGACAGGCTCTTATTCCATGGCTCGTGCAACTTACCACTTTGATTTGTACTATGGCAATAAAGATATTAATGACATTACACCTATACTTTAATTACATGTTTCTACTATATATATATGACAATGTTTTAGTTGGTATCAGAATTAACAATATTTTGTTAGTATCAGAATGGTAGAATTGAGATATTACATGCTTGAATGAATTATGATGATCAGTTGAAGTTTAATTCATTGCGTATGATATGCATGCATGATATGGTTGTCATGATTTGGTTAAGGAATTAATGATAAGCATCTATTGTAGGGTACTTATCATTTTTCTATTAGAGGAAATTAGTAATTACACTACAGGAGGCATGTCATATCGGGTCACGGGTGTGACATGTTTTGTTTGGTATCAAAGCTATGGTTTAGCTTAAATTATAATAGAATTTACTGCCAAAGTAGAAGCTACATGGATAAGAGTTTTATTAGTCCTTACTGCTGACCAATGTTATTTTTTTAATATATAGTTTCAGAGTATTCAATATGACAGACAGGGCAGTGATAATAGGAGAAGAAGGTGGAGATAATTTTAATTCATAAGTGGATACTTTAGAAGCAAGTGTTAGAATTAGGGATGAACAAGAACAAAGTGAATAAGCAGAATGGGTACCACCGATTGAATAGCATGCAACTACGGGCTAGATCTAATAACCGCATAGTTTACATAATTTCTCCATACTATTCAAGGTAGCTTGAACTAGTTTCGACAGTGGTTATTCAGAAACAGGGGGAGAAACCTGATTTTAAGAAGTTGAGAACTTATGGGGCTACAAATTTCTCGGGGACTACTGATCTGTATGTGGTAAAGATATGGTTAGAACGTACTCAAAGGGTGTTGTGACAGCTGAACTACTTGGATGAATTAAAAATTGAGTATGCTATCTCTTTGCTTCAAGATGATGCTTATGAATGGTGGAAGACTATTCCACAAGGTTTGGCTGAACCTCCTTGTGAGCTGCACGTATCCGTTTCTCGGCTTTTCCGTTTTTACATGTTTTAACTTTTGAGGAAAACGGAATATGTGGAGTCGCCACCTAGTTTGTTTCTATTAACCCGATTGAATTAATTTTGAAAACTAGGAAATAAAACCTTGGTTTTTCAGAGTTGAAAAACATCCTTAGTTTCTTCAGAGTGTGGGTTCGGGATTTTCAAATCTATTTGTATTCCATCT
>CANYBF010079134.1:0-16497 GCA_948192965.1 Dalechampia spathulata
CACGCGTCTGCCATTTGCAGACATCCAATCAGCCAAAACGTTTCTTCTGCTGCCTCCTTTATTCACCCGAGACTCTTCCACTTTTACCAACTGACCGTCTGGATCGTCTCTTTCTCTAACACTTCCACCGTCGTCCTTCATTACTAAACTACACGACTCCTGTGTATCCATTTCTTCAGAATGAAATTAGAGGATATTTTTTAGTTGATTTTTAAAAATATAAAGATGAAACTATAATTATAATATAATTTTAGGGGATAAATATAAATTTTCCCTTTTTTAATTATATTTATATTTAAAAGTTATATTCTTTATTCATTTTAAAAATAATATGAGTAGGTTGTAATGAAGCAAATTTTTTATAAATTATTTAGAGTTTGATTTGATAAAAATTTATTTAAGCTCATTTAGAAATGTTCATTTAATAAATGAATTAAGTTCAAGCTATTTAATACTTTACTTATTTAAACTCATAATACAAGTCACTAACAGACTCATGTATTTACTCAATAATAAACTTATAAATTATATTTTTTTAATTTATATAAAAATAATTTAATTTTAGATACATAATTTATAAAAATTATATTAATAATTTAAT
Organism: Dalechampia spathulata; assembly: GCA_948192965.1. Classification (NCBI taxonomy): domain Eukaryota; kingdom Viridiplantae; phylum Streptophyta; class Magnoliopsida; order Malpighiales; family Euphorbiaceae; genus Dalechampia; species Dalechampia spathulata. Next base: position 602 of record CANYBF010079134.1, read on the forward strand.
TTTAAATTTGATTAATTGGGTTTTGAGTATAATAAGGATGAAATTGGTTGAGTTAGAGAGATAAAGGTGGGGAAGTTAAAGAAGTGATGGAGAAGATTATTGGATTGAAAAAAGAGTATAGAAGTTGAAAGAAGCATTTGAATTGTTAATATGATTATTGTTGATTGGCCCATTAGCAAACATAAGCACATGCATTTCTATTAAGTTTTCAGTTAGTTCATTACTAAACTTTGCCTCACTTTTCAAACCAATCAATCATTATCACATATCATCTCTCCTTTAATTACCTTAAATGTAAGCTTAACATCTCCTTCGTCATTATCATTAATTATCATTAACCAAGTAATTATATTAATTGTTAATATTTATATGGATTTGATTTTTCATATAAAATTATAGATATATATATATATATATATATATATATATATATAATATTAATAGCTAGCTATATATAACTCTTTACATCCAATTCTATAATTAAAAATTTATATGAAAAATGAGCTTTTTAAAATGTATCTTATTTCATTTCTATATGTCAAATTTGAAATATCTAATTAAATAATAGAAATTTCTTACTACTCTATCATCATATTATATAATTTTTTAATTATTTTAAATAAAGGTGTAAGAAATGAAGGGGAGGATTAGGAGGAGGAGATGAAAGGGGAGGAAAATGACTTTAAAAGGAAGGAAGGGAACATCAATGATAAAGAGGATTAAGGGACCTTTAATCCTATCAATCAGAGATAAAGGAGATGTCTTTGTGGTTGAAAGGGTGTCGATGGTAGCAATAATAGCATATTGGGTTTGGGTGTGTGGATAGTGGGAAATTATAGTCAACTTTGTGCTACGTTTGCATCATTACTTTGCCTTGACATTTCATAAAACCAACTCCAAACAAAACAATATATTGGTCGACATGTCATTGTCGGTGGCATTTAGTATTGAAGTAGCATTATTTATTGATGTTGTGTATGTATGAATTGTATGCTATGGGGGGTAACTCTGTTTGACCCTTAGTTGTGGGTAATGAATAGATGGTTTTGTGAATGAATGTCTATGCATTTGGCAAATGAAATGATATTTATTATTTATTCTTTCTGAATGTATCCTTTAATCTCTTATTTGTCTCTTTTTAATCTCCTATTTGTCTCTTTCTAACATCCATAATCTTACGTGGATGTTATACATATTCATAGTCTCCTTAGAATGTAAGAATTAATTAAATACATAAAATAATTATATGATTTAGATACACTTTTCTATGACTTAATCTGATCATATTTCATATATTATAAGGTGATGACTCTAAAATCAAACTAACTAAACTAAAAACCAATTTTTAATTTTGATTCAATTTTATGTTGTTTTGGTTTAGTTTTCAATTTTAAAGGTAAAGAAAATCAATTATATCGGTTCAAAGAGGGAGAGAAAACACCATCACCACTGGACTGAAGGCTGCTTTTTACTGTGCTTGCTAACAAATAAATATAAAGAATATTAGTACTATGGAACCAAATTAAATTATTCAGTTCGATTTCAGTTAAAATGTTTTAGCTTGTTCAAGTTTTTTTTTTTTTTTTATTCAGTTCAATTTAGATTTTGAATCAAATGGGCTGTTGGGTACCCTTAATTTGAGGGGTATGATTCCTTTAACTTTAGCGCTCACAGCCACATACTAATGACTATTGTATACCCTTGATTGGAAAGTTGTTAGGTCGATTAGGAGTGAGGGCCTCAGCTTTTTACAGCGATAACAGATGTTGACTGTTAAGGTTTTGTTTTAATTGATGATCAGATTGTTAGATTATTTCTAAGATGACTCCTCCCTCCATCTATGAAGCCAAAGGTGAATCAAAGGAAGAAGCCAAAGACTATCGAATACAGAATTTGATTCTGACAAGAGTCTATGCCCTTCCCTAATTACAAGAACCTAAGTGGATGTCTTTCATGACTCCCAAAATGAAGCAATTGCAGGATAAGTATGCAGTTTGATGAACTTCCCTTTAATCCAATTTGAGCTTTACGTACAAAGTTCAGCAAATCAGCGTTGACCATGTTGGTAACTGAGATCCAAAAACCATCTCAAGCGAGCTTGCTCCAACCTCTTGAATTTTCATCTTACATATGGCTAAAACAAAAATATAGATGAGATACTAACATGCTTGAGAAATGCATATGAATACCCACAATATTTGATTGTATCTTAATCCATTTGTCCTCGTTATGACATAATTGATGCACACCTTGCCAACAATCTCCCTTCAACAATGGTTCCTGTTGGAAATTGAACATATAACCTCATCTCTAATATCATTTATAATACCTCCAACATTATCAACTTTTTCAAAATTGATTGGTATTAAAAAATACATATATCATATTTTTATAGTGCATTCAACCTACATAAATATTCATTCATGACATTCAACTATGACTTGATCTATTTATCTTCATCAGAGGGGGCAAGAGGAGGTTTAGAAAAGTTAAAATAATTTTAAAATGAATTCAATTAATTAAAAGTGAAATTAGCTTAGCTAATTATGCCAATGTGAAAAACAAATTGATAAACAATTCAATTCAGAAAATGCAAAATTAATGTGAAAATTAAACAATAAATTGGTAATTATTTCAGATTTTAATAAGTTACTTGACTTACTGTTTAATACTTCAATGATGTATAATGGCCAAGCAACTAAGTACGACAGTATTTGATGCTTTAAAAGGGGATGGGTGGCTCTCTTTCATCAATGCATCATTTGGTTGGGGTTGGAGCCACGACCTTAATAACGTGGATTGATTGATAATTACAGATGACTGAAGTCGGAATATGGCAAACACGTCGACGGATTCCGACTAGACAGCACCGTTGATGCATGCACATACAGCATTTACATAAGATAAAAATATTTTATCTTCACTTGACATACAAGAAACATAGCAAGCAAAGCATTCTATACTCGAACCAAAGACAAGTTTCAATGACACACAATGGCATTAGAATTATAAAATGCAAATCCACAGCTTACATGGGTTGCTTGGTGCATCTTTTTACGATCATTTATTTACTTTCCATCTCACAGCTGCCACATTGTGACCACCCTTCATTTTGCAACTTTTTATCATCACTGCTTTGACCCTCCAATTAATTACCTGCACATTAGCACAAGGATCAGTGAAGCACATAAGTCTTTTACATTGTCAGTATCAATACTCGAACTACATATTTGGGCAGGAAACACAAGAAATCGAGCAATGCCAACTCACCATTAACAAAAAGCTTACCATCTGGATCAAAGAAGAAAACCTGCCTAACTGGCTGCCCAGGAACCAATCACTGGAATGTTTCTATTCCCCTTATCCTGAATTGTTCAAGTTCCAGTTTAGCCACTGCATGATTACAAATAACATCAAAAACATAGATAAACGACACTAAATTGAACATGAAAAGATCGTTCATAAAATAGTTTTGTCATATAGAAGGCAGCTAAATGTCATTGCATAACTCTTCATTGCAAGATACAAGTAATAAATTCCTTCAAACTGTCAACATATCAATTAACAAAACATGCAAGAATTCATCTCAATTTAGTTCTATTTAGCCAACTCTCTTGTCAATTGGAGGACTTACGCTTGCTGGTACTCCATTCTTGCAACTTGAAACAACAAAAACCACCATTTTGAAAGATATAAAATCATGTCAAAATTCAAATCAACTCTTCTATGTAATTTATTATAAATGAAGGCCTTCTATCTTCTTTCCTTTTTTATTTTTCCCCATCACAATAGAAAAATTAAAGTCTCATTTAGTTGGAAGCAACTAAGTAATGTAATGCAATGAATTTTTCATTATTATATTGTTTGGTAAATAATATAATGTATTATAATTATAAATATAATGAATGAGTTTAAATGCATATTATATGACTTGGATGAGGTATAATCAAAAATGCATTTTGTTTTAAATATATTTATTAATTCTTTCTATAATATATTAATGATTACCTAGATATTTAGTTCTACATCAATAGTATATAATCAAATATGTAATATAATCATGATTACATTACATAGATAAATGCATTATACAAAATTCTTCATTTTCAAATATAGACTTACCGTGTCATTTTTATCACATGACATCTAAATTCAGAATTTTTCATTTAACAATTAAATTTCAAGATTTCAGCTCTACAATCACGCAACAAACAAGGTAAATAAATTACAAAATCATATACGGAAAGAAAGATTGGAAAAGACCAAATTGCAGAAACGAGCCAACATTAGTAGCAGAGAAACAGATATGGTGCCCTTTTTGGATATGGCTAGGATTAACAGCAGTGGCACTGTGAGGTCCTTCTGGAACCTTGGTAGTGGGGAGCTTTTCTATCAAGTGAACAGCTAAAGCTTGAGGCAGATTCAACCATATCACCTTGAATCCAAAATCTGGACTTTCCATCTCAAACCCAGAAATCTTATCAAGATAAAAACAGATATATAAATGTCAAAGATTGATCAATCATACAATTAGCTTTGAGTGCTAAACAGCTCTTCTCAATAGAAAAGAATTAGGAAATTGATCATAAATAGTACTTCAAATTCATGATTTCTTTTGAATCCGAATCTTACTATTTCGGATTAAAGCTGAAAGGAATCATCCAGTGTAATTGTAGCTTATCCTGAAATACAGCATTGTTAACCAATATAAAATATAAAATCATCACCAATAATCCCCACAGGAACATTGACTATCATGAAAGCGATGAAATCGACTATTATCTCGAACAACAATTTCTCTACCAATAATGCCTGAGATAAATTTGAAGGCATTATGACAATCACCACATATCCTGAGGTTTTTTGTGATTCGTATAGGTATTCCAGGAGGGATAGCTATGAGGCCAAAGGCAAGGGCAATCTTCTCACTGTGGTACCAAACTTCACTTGTTTTCTCCTCTTCTTCTAAATCATACAAGGCATAGTTTGTGTCAGGTATGTAGCCACTTGCCTTCATTTCCATTCTTAGCTTATTTAGCATTGCCTGGATCTCTGTGTTCATTGGATGAGACGTATCCTTTGCTTGGAAAACATGTACCCTATTCTTCACAGTAAGCCAACTACAACCTGCACCCTTCTTGATTCCAATATCCATCATTTCTCGTCTTACCATGGTGGCTTCCTCCCACCTGCATTAACAGTCCACATAGTCGAATAAGCAGCAAGAAATTCAACAATCAAAACTCCAAGAACAATTCTTCACACTAAAAGAGTTGCTGCAAAAAGAAATGAGGAGGTTGGCTACAGAGAATCATCATACTTTCCAGCAGCAGCATACATGTTCGAAAGCAGTACATGGTTGCCTGAATCTTTTTGATCAAGTTCAAATAAGTTATCAGCTGCTATCTTTCCCAACTCTGGCTTCCCATACACTCTACAAGCATTTAAAAGAGCTCCCCAAGCCTCTATTGTTGGACGAAAAGGCATTTCCTGTACAAAATTGTATGCATGTTCCACCATCCCAGCCCTCCCTAACAAATCCACAATACATGCGTAATGCTCTGGTCCCGGTTCAATCTTGTACTTATCCTTCATAGACTCAAAAATTTCCATCCCTAGTTCAACTGCTCCTCCCTTACTACAAGCCGATAAAACACAAACCAAGGTAAGGTAGTTTGGCACCATTTCAGACGTCATTTTCTTAAACAACGTAACAGCCATGTTAATTTGCCCTTGTTGTGCATAACCACCAATTAGAGCGTTCCACGTGACCAGATTTCTTTCGGGCATCTCATGAAAAGCTTGCTCAAAGTCCTCTATGGATCCACATTTACCATACATGTCAACAAGGGCACTTCCAACAAAAATATCACCCTCTAAGTACGCTTTTACAGCAAGTGCATGAACTGATCTTCCCAATTCAAGTCCTGCCAGCCCTGCACAAGCGCTAATAACACTAGAAATCATATAATCAGTTGGCTCAATTCCTTCTCTCCGACTATCTAAAAACAATAAACAAGCCTTTTCTTCCTCGCTGTTCTGCTCACAAGCAGCCACTATGGAGCACCATGAAACGACATTCTTATTCTCCATCTCGTAAAACAGCATCTCCGCAAATCTAGCTTCCTTGCACTTCCCGTAAAAATCAATGAGACCATTCACAACGGATACATTAGCTATAAATCCACTCTGAATCACAAAACCATGCAACTGTCTCCCAAGGTCTACATAAGCTATATCAGCACACGCATTAAGAAATGCACAAAAAGTAATTGAATCAGGCTCGCCACCCACCCGACGAAACTCTATAAACGCATCAATAGCATTCCTGTACCTCCCAAAAAGTACAGCGTTAGAGATGTATGCATTCCAAGTAACAACATTTCTATCGGGCAATTCATCAAACAGTTTCTGAGCGTCCCATTCAAGCCCAATTTTTGAATACATATCAAACGCACTGCAGCCAACGAAGACATCACTAATTTGTCCAAACTTAACAGCAACGGCATGAGTCTGTTTCCCAACGAAGGGCATGAAAAGCGAAGCGGACGCTTTAAATGCGCAAGGGAGAGTGAAATCGTTTGGTTGGACATTGTCCCGGCGCATGTTAAAGAAATGGAGAAGGGCGAATGAGAAATGACCATTTTGGACAGACCCCGCAATGAGGGCGGTCCAGGTGACGACTGAGCGAGTTGGAGAGAGTTGAAGGAGAAGATAGGCCGAGTTAGGGAGGTCAAGTTTGGAATACATGTTGATGAGGTGATTGAAGAGGAAGGAAGGGAGTGGGTGCTGAAGGTTTTTGATGATTAAGGCATGGGTTGCACGGCCGACGATGGAAGAGCCACTTGAGATGGCTGATCGGAGAATGGTGGCTAGTGAATTGGGAGTAAAAGCAAGCATGACAGGCAGCCATTAGGATTTATTAAGATGCAAATCCACCTAATGCTACTGCCATTAATTATATGTTTTTCTTTAACTAGAGTAAATATGCTAATCGCTTCACTAGAGCTCCTCAGTACATGATCATCAGACCCAGGAGCAACAGTTTGCACAGGATACTCGGTGCGTGAGCGTATACGGTTCACCGATGGAGCGTTGTAGTCAGCAGAGGTGAAAAAGCAACAGCCACTCTTCTCTGGTTGGGAGAAGAGAGATTTTGGCGGAGGTGGTAGATGGAGGCTGGCAGCAGATTAAGAACAGGCACGACTTTATTTTTATTTATTTATTTATTTATTTGCACAACTTTTAAGGCTAAATAGGTTAAGCTGAAAATCAAGCAAAATTTATATATTTAACAATATATTTTTATATGATTTTAAATTTTAATTATTAAAGTTTTTTATAATATATATATATATATATATAGCAATTATAATAAAGTAGACAAGTTTGATGATTCCGATCTCGTTCTATACACATAGGAAGTCGTAGTTTATTCCGAGCATATTTTGTGATATTCAAAGAATTTGTAGTGAGAAGGTTTACAAAAGAAATACTGAGAAATGCAAGTGGATGTACAAATGCAGAATAAAGTCTTCTCAACTTACAAAATTGGAACCAGAGCCTAGGGCTGGCTCCGAATTATCTATGTGGTCTGGCACTGATCCTGCATTCATCCCCAATGTAGTTCTTAGTGGTGATCCTCTAGGAATTGGCGTCAAGGGTGCACATGGATATGCCATTGGATGTCCTTGGCTAGAAATGCCAAACATATGCATATTTGAAGCCCCCATTCCAAGCAAAGCACTTGGTCCTGATACTGGCGGGCCGGGAAAATATGCTCCAGGAGGCACCTGAATCACAGAGCAGCCAGAAGACCCACCAATCAGGTCAGGCATACCCATCCCAAAACCCATTCCCATTCCAACAGCCATGGATGAGAATTGAGTCATTTGAGCAGCACGCATTTGAGGCATTCCAGGAGGCAACATCATCGATGGCATATATAAACCAGCTCCCATTGACATAATCTGCTGAGTTGGTGAAAGGCAGAAATATAAGCAGATTATCATCGTATCGCTATCAGATGAAGGAATAAATTTTGAGATGGACAGAAAAAAAAAACCTGAACTTGAAGCTGAAGTGTCTTCAGATACTCAATAGCCTCATCGAGCATAGAAGCTTTGTCCACCTTATATGGAAAGAACACAAAAGTCAATGGAAGTGATGATTTATTAAGACTGATAGATTCAGGTGTTCAACCTTGTTGCAGTTTGGTATGAGCTCTTGTAAAGCACGCATCTTCTCGTTGATCCTGTCTCTTCGCCTCTGTTTGTTGAAGAATAAGACCCGATCAATGTATTATTATACCACCATGCTAAATGTAATACCAACATAAAATATTATTCTTCGCAGACAGAGCTAAATGTTGAACAAACTTGCTCACCCTTTCAGACAAATTATGTACTTCTGCTGCACGACTTCTCTTGGACCCTGCACCTCCTTGACCAGGGGCTGCTTTCTTTCCGCCTACCGATTCCGCTTCAATGTCCTGCACATAATTGATTTCTTGGTATCTGGAAAAATAAGACATTTATGACTTAATACAAAGAACAAAAAGAAAAACCCATCCCTAATCTTACTTCACCAGGACCTTCAGACTCCTCTGTTTCTCTATGCTTTTTCTTCAAATTTTCTGTGGGTTCATCAGAAGCCCTCTCCACACTATTCCCTGAGCAAACAGAAGAAGCAACCATAGCCTCCTCAGTTTTTTCACCATATGCAAATCCTTTGTTTGCACTTTCAGCAAATTGAAAATGATTTTTATCATTCCTACAGTCAACTTCTCTGTCGAGGGTCACCGATTTTTTAGCTGAAACCGGCTCCACTGCAGGCTTAGTTTTTAATTGTTTTGAATCAACTTTGGATGACATTGTAACGGATATAGAATGGGAACTCAAGAGCATGGATTCACCAGGTTTGCTACGACATGGAGTTGCACCCTTATCTTTATTTCGGATCCTTTCAATGCTTGATATTTCTGAATTGTCATTCGCGCCAACGTTCTGAAGATTAGATTTCGCAAGAGCAGCAGGTCTTGTGAAACATGAGAAATTCATCAAACCAGAGTTGGTAGAAGGCGAGGCTGGAAATTGCCTCAGGAAGCTAGGAAATTCACCACCTCCTGAAGGCGGAATGAGTACTTGAGGAGAGGCAAGGTGGGTTAAATTGTTTCCACCCTCATCATTATTAGCTGAAACTTGGGATCTAGAATATGCAAATGATGTTTGACCTTGCTGCGATGATGAGGAATCTAAGTAACTAGCAGTATCTCGAGGTCTAGTCGCATTACCATCCCAAGCTGAAGAAACTCTTAACACATGCCCTTGCTCGAAACTCGATCCATTATGTACAGACATGGTATCCGATTCCCCAACCGATTGATTGACACTGCTTTTCTTATCCAACGTTGCAAAACTATTCTGGGAATTCTCATTCATAGTAATGCCAGATAATTCAGTAAAATAATCATGACAATAATCTTGTTGCAAGGAGTCATCAACTGGATAATTCAACCAAGGAACCATATCGTTATCCTGATTCAAACCCATATCAGCAGATGGAACAGACATTGAAACTTCATCTAGTACAGAATCCATGGCCCCAAATCTCCCTATTTTTGTGTTGCTGCTGCCATTACCAGTATCTCTATTCCTCTTCTTCAAGGTTTGAGGTTCCGCCGCATCAGAAGTTTGTATCTTTCTAGCTCTATTGAACTGAATTTGACCATTTTCCCAGATTAACTCAACAAAATCATTTCCAGGTCTGTATTAAGAACACCATATAGAAAAAAATTACCAAAAAAAAAACACAGAAGAAAAACCAAAACTGTGGCACAAATATATATATATACATATATATAAGCTGAGAAAGGGTTGAGAAATCCAACATACTGAGAAGATTGATCGTTTAAGCAATTGATATTCTTCTCCTGGGAAGAATCAAACTTTTGTCCTTCAGCCAATTGACATACAAGCTCAGACAGAGGCATGGTAAAGGGATTGACACCACTTTTTTTCCACTTTAAAAGAGCCCCAATACTCGATCACTCTATCATTATTTTTCTTACCTTCCCAAACAGAAGTCTTCTAACTCTATGACAAGTTTGAAGAACCCAAATCATATATAGCCAACAAGAAGTTCAACACAAAAAAAAAAAAAAAAAAAAGACAAGCTTGGCAAAACCAGGCCACTACAAGACAATCCCAGTTAGTATAACTGACAAGTGAAAATAAAAGAGAAGAAAAGGAAATGAGAGCTTCATTACAGTTACATGATTTACGAGATATGATCTTTTTTATTACACTAGTCCTTATCAGTAATGAGAAGGATGCTTATAAAAACTATAATTAAATAATATTAAAGCACCGGTCAAAACAATTCTTTAATGTCTCCTAAAGATCCTTATGAAATTAAAAATACCATCTAATTAAGGTGCTTTGAGCTTAAAAAATTGTCAAAAATGGATCTTTTCTACTTCTTCAATCATTAAACTTAGAACCCAAATCAAATTTTCAAAATTCAAGAACAGTAGTATTAAACAAACACCACTAGCAATTAACAAATTACTTTGAAGTAGAAGAACAGCTCAAAATCATCAATACCCAGTAACCAACCACAGAACCCAAGTCACAAGATCAATTTATAAAGATGGGAAATTTGAGAAAATCAGCGCTCCTCGAATGAGCAAATGTTAATCCATATGTATCGAAAATGTCAACACTTGATTACAAATCATCATAGAAGCTGCCAAAAAGATGTGATTTTGGAAAAGAAAGAAAGAAAAGCTCCTAGTTTAAGCTCGAAGAAGTAGAGCTCAAGTTTTCGAGAGAAAGAGGAAGAACAAAAGCCAAGTGGACGCAGAAGACGGCGAAAGGCCAGCAGAAATTGCAGAGTCAAGTACCCATCAAAAACGTACATACTATAAACATAGACCCGTGGTCGTCGTCATCGTCGTCGTTAATTATTATTATTATTATTATTATTATTATTATTATTGAATAATTTGTAAAATATCATATTATTGTTTTAAGGCATATTTGCGAGCAAAAGGAAAAAAACAATGTGTTATGAAAAGCTATTTTAATTTAATATAAATTATAAATTATTTATAAAGTAATGTGTTTTATTTTATTTCTCTTTTATTTTTTATATCTTTTAATTGTATCTTAATCCTCAAATAGTTAAAAAGTTGACTATTCCATCTAAAATTAAAAATTAACTTTCAATTTGGTTTAATTTTTAGTAAATGAATAATTAGGAATTTGATATATCTCTACAATTATAAAATCACCGTCATTTGAAAGAAAATAAATTATTGTTTGATGAATAGTAATAAGGAAAGTTCAAATTCTGATAATTCATTTTATTTAAAAATATTTAGAGATAAATTAATACTAAAAAAATTTCATGCATAAGGAGTAGGAAAAGATTTACTAGTCGAATAAGATAGGAAAACCAATGAACAATTTGAATAACAAATTTAGTAACTAAGACATCCAATATGAATAACAACAATTTGGCATAGGATCTAAGAACTTTTTAATGAGTCAATATCTATGAAAAACGTGTTCAAGAGAATTAATGAATGGATCACAGTGATCAAATTTATATGCATTATAAATAACTTTTATAAATTCGTTAAAAATTAATATGAATATTATTAAAATATTAAACAAAATGAGACTACTAGAAATTAATATGTGTAATGCTTTGGGATCATAAGATGGTAGAAGAAAGATAAGGCATTAGGAAGCTTGAAGAAACTCCAAAAGAAAGGAGCAATATAACTAAAATCAATAAACATGTAGCACTACTTTCATATGATAAAAGCTTAACTTCACCTAAAATTATAAAAAAATATAACATAAAATAAAGTTAAAACAATTTTGAAATAAATAATGAAGCACATAATCAAAAGAGAAATAATCCTAGAAAAGGATTTTAAAAGAACTATAATTAATAATATTAAATAAAAAATAAAGCAATAGTAATAAACTTATTTCATACAACATTTAGAAAGTCTAAAGAAATAGCTTGTAAATTTGAAATTAAAATAAAATAAAAAGTAAATTTCAATTAAATATAAAATAAAATAAACAAAATGCAATTGTATGTAATACTTTTTTCAAGATTCTCAAGATCATTTTAATCTTGTTAAATATTGACTAGAATATATCATTTTTAAATCTAATCCTGACAATATACAAGAGATTCATTATTTTAAGAATAAAGCTCCTAAATTCATCAAGCACTTATCCCCTTAGGGTAAAAATAGATTGTGAAGATATTATTGAGATAGATTTTGCTAAAACATCATCTATCATTTGTGAAAGGATGGGAAATCTATGATAATTTATTTTCCATCATGCTAAAATATCAAAGTCATCATCATCATCTTTAACTTCTTCATTAAGATATTTTTCTAATCGCTCTACCTTTACTCAACTCTATATCTTTTATATTTAGATTTCACTATTTTTTGCACTTTCTTTATCAGATTAGTAATTTCACTCTCATTAATACATTCAGAAATCTCATTCTTCTAATTTTAATTTCCAAAAGAAGTCTTACTCTTATACGCATTATATATATAAAAAAAAGTAAAGATATTTTCTTTCTTATTTCTTCACCCACATCATCCATAACATCTTACAAAGTGCAAGTGAAACTCATGTAACTTATATCAAGGATCAAGAGCCACTATAATAAAACTAAATGATTTATCTTACCATTTCATCATTCAAATATTTATCATATTTATCTTTGATTTTACTTGTCATCTTATTGAAATCTATATCTTCACTCTTTTGCTATTAATTCAAATGACGATACACCATATAAATTTTATGAAAAAAAAAATTAGTTGATGTTGGTTTATCAAAACGTGTTTAGCAGCAGAAGATGTAACTTAAAATTTTTAAAACACGTGATTTCATCAAATCTAGCAATCCCATTCATAGAATATATCAACAAATGAGAAGATCATTAAAGAAGAGATCAAAAAAACTTACTTTTATGCATATCTCCTTCTTTCTTGTTCGTCAGAAAAATTGTAGCAAACTTTTCAATCCTCAATGTAGAGGATCTCCAAACTATCCACATAAGTAATAGGATTGATTAGTAATCAATATTACTTGTTTTGTTTTTGCGACTAGCAAAACAAAACAAAGAAGAATAGATGAAGAATAAGAATGAATTCGGTTTTGCTGCTTGATCTGCTATCAAAAGCCAAATTGTTCTTCTTGTTTTTGAGCTTCAAATGACTTGGAACAAATAAAGGAAGGAGGCAGCCAAAATTTCTTATTCTGTAACCCTAAAATTTATGTTAGATAATTTATAAAAACCTAATTAGATTTTTAGGTTACTTAAGCTATATGCATGTGTATGTCATATGCTTCAGGCATGTGACTTGCATGTGCATAACTTAAAATCCCTCTAGAAGCACATGATAATCATATGTCCTTTCCTTCTGACGTATAACACATCAATAAGTCATGTAACACTCACATATGGACCAATTCACGTCCAAGCCTACATATGACATGCATATAGAACATGTCATCTTAAATCATTTGTATCTTGAGTTCTACTTATCAGATTTAAGTAATCTTGGTATCAAATCAAAGCTTTTTTCATGCTCTTTCAAATAAACATAAAAGATCTAGGTTATCTCATAATCATAAAACATTATTTCATCAACATCCATTCATGATTATCATTCCTCTTACTTTTAATGTGCAACCTTTTAAGTTCTTGACATGTTGGCAATATATGAATATATTATTAAACTCTATTTAATAACATTATATGTAAATCAAGAGTAGTGTCTAGTTACACATCATAACAATCCAAATATCAAGAGCTCATTAGTTTGACTATAACCCTTCCATATCAAATTCCAAGCAATAAACTCCTTTCACAATCCACTATCTCATTTAGGTTTGAGTATGAATTAATGTCAACTCAATGCATAATCAAGTGTGTTAGATCATGCCTTAAATTTGATGTTTCATGTACCATAATCTTTATTCCTAAAATGCCCTTATGAAACTCATTCATCAATAAGTATTTTACTCTAGTCAGAGATTACTGAATAAACAATATTACATGAATCAATGAGATAAAACCCCTACATTTAATCTAGGGTGGTGAATCCTTTTTTGATAAATAAATACCTTCAACTACTTTACATTATATCCAACCTCCAAGTTATGAACACCTCCTAAGGAGGAATAAAACATAGGAGTCAAACACATAGTGATCCATAATTAAGATAACCTTATTATCTCAAGTCTTAAGGATACTTGCACTACTGATATGAGTAAGATGTATTTCACAGACATAGATTAATCATCCATATGAAATCTCACTAGCAAGGTCTTTAATGAGGCAATCCCAAAATGTCCATCCACATGTTCACTTTAGACAACTATTGCCATGATGAATGAGAATCATCTAAAAGGAAGTATAATATATGTTGATCTTAACCACATTAATAATATCCATTCTTATCAATACATTGATAAGAGATAATTTAAATATTGAACATTTGTATACAATAAAAATCTCATTTCATAAACTCCTTATGAATTCCCTTGTACTATTCCAATATCTTAGAATTCATTATTTAGTTAATAACCTTTCAAGCAAATTGAATAATGAATAATACCTTTTTATTGATAAATCGTTCACTATTAAATTACAATAAAACATGATGCTCTAGAGCATACACTAATAGTTAGGATATAAAAAGAGTTAGATATTCTCAAAGTGAGTTCATAGAAGTGTTGTAAGAAAGTAACCATCTTCCTAGCATTTTACTAATCATCTTTAAATGGCTTCTGTATAGCTTCATCTTTCAAAGTAAAGTTCAATATTGAAACATGGATCCTCATAATCATACCTATTAAAAGCCTTTTTAAACTTTTGAGTTATTTTTAACATAAAATAGGTAAGTTTCACCTAATAGAAACATCGAGAGATAACAAACTTTTGCTTTCAATTTTTTCAATTTCAATGCATTCTTTAAACCTTTGTAACCTTGTAAGTGATTGTTTAATATAATGTAATGCATATGTGATTCTCTTCATCGAAAGATTAATTTCTTTCAAACCATTAATAATAATTAAATTAATGATATGAGTAATGCATCTCATATGCAAATATTGACAATTTAAAATGTTAGATCCTTAATTAGAAATTGTATGAGCTAAGAATTCAATTACAATGTTATTTAAACTTGCATTATCCATGGTGTTAGCAAAAATCAAAATTTGAAATATTGAAATTAAGAACATAAGATTTAACATCAACTATGATTTATAATAAATAAATTAATTTTATATAGTTTAAAATAATGTATTGATTATAATACATTTCATTTATAATTTACTATCCAAACATTGTAATACAATCATGATTATATTACATTATACCTTTGATTACATTACATTATAATGCATCTTATCAAACATAACTTAAGATTTAACATCAACTATGATTTGTAAAATGAATTAATTTTATATAGTTTAAAATAATATATTGATTATAATACATTTCATTTATAATTTACTATCCAAACATTGTAATACAATCATGATTATATCACATTATACCTTTGATTATATTACATTATAATGCATCTTATCAAACATAACTTAAGTGATTCTTGCAAAAATATTCGAGAAGTTTTATGCTAGGATGACCTAGCCTTCTATGTCACACTCAAAATGTCACATCCTCATTTTTAGCGCAAAAATAATTCTTAAGTCAGGAAATTAAATTATCCCCTGTATGATCGAAATAAGGTGATGAAGTGGAATAATAGTTAAATTATGTCGGGATGAGGAAATGATGAGAAGATGATTTTAGAATAAGTTCATTTAACGTGTAAA
>CANYBF010079236.1:0-18281 GCA_948192965.1 Dalechampia spathulata
GGGCGTACTCTTATCATAACAATATGATCATGCCCATATTTCTTTGCTAAGAGTTAGAATCCGTTCATGATTCCATATGGTTGCACAACCTCATGCTAATTCCATCAGCATTCACTTATCATTGTAATATGGTCAAAATGCTATCGGGTTTTCACCGTAATCCCCCATATGATTAGGCAACGATCAAACCTTTCGCTTACCTATTTGAGAGAATCGCACCTCGAGTTCCCAGTGTAACTCTGGGTTAGTATCCCTACATAGGGCAGGAGAACTTGAATTTACCAATTCTCGTGGAGGTATAAGGTTGGAAGGGAGCGTTGCTGCATGCTATGTGTTCGCTAACTCTTTCGTGTTTTCTACCAACCATGCATACATGCAAACTCATGCAATATCCTAACAAATTTTGCTTTTGCAGCCATAACACTGGATGTTCCTAGCATAGGACACGCATACATCCTACATGATACACCGCATGCATACATGCATACGCATGCTGACTCGCTTTGTTGTAGCCATGGCATCGTATATTTCCTAGCACAGGTCATGCATACATCCTACGTGTTACATCACATACATCATACGCAACCGCATGTGCATACTCATGCATCCACGCTAACTCTTTCTGTCATGTACAGAATCATGTCAGACTCTCAGAACGCCAGAAATGTCACGTCCTCATCTGGCCCTGCTGCCTTAACACTGGATGAGGCCACACTTGTTGCATTTTGGAAGCTCATCGACCAGTCTGTGGCCAAGCTTCTGAATAATGACTTTAAGTCCCTCCTACAACAGTAGATCCGAGAGGCTCTTAGTCCTGCTGAATTCATCACCCCACCAGCTCCGATCAAGGAAAAGGGGAAGAGTGTCAACCTATATGACATCGAGACTGATGATGATGTCTCACTCCATATGCATGATGTTCAAAAAATTGAGACCACTGTCTTAGAGCAGAAGATTGAATAGCTACAGACCATCATGAAGACTAAAGGCATAGGGACGGACCTGGACTTTAATGAGTTCTCTGTCTATGCAATCAAGGGGTTGCCTGCCAAGTTCAAGCTCCCTAATGTTCCCAAGTACAACGGAGTTGGGGACCCGAAGAACCATCTGAAGACCTACACCATACTGATGAGTACTACTAACTTGTCAGATGATCAGATTATTCGGCTCTTCTTCATATCACTGGAAGGACCAGCACTAGCCTGGTATCACAGTCTGAACAAGGCAACCACAGCCAGGTGGAAGCCTCTTTGTATGGCCTTCTGTAAACAGTATGGGTTTAAGGCCCGATTTGATGTAACCCTAATGGATTTGGAAATGGTTAAGCAGAAAACCAATGAGTCCTTTGTGGATTACTTTAGTAGGTGGATGGACAAAGCTGCACTGGTCCGACAGAAGCCATCTAAATCAGACATGATCAACAAGCTTATCATGGGTCGCTGCCACTCTACCAAGATAGGCTGAAATATCAGACGTTCCACACCTTTGAGGACATTTACTTAGTGGGACAACGCATTGAGCAAATAGAGGGTAAGAAAATAGGCTCTCCTTTCCTAAACCCAAAACCACCACTTACACACAAACACAACCAAAGCCTCACTACGCCAATGCCCTGCAAATACCAAAACCACAATACATCAATGTTGTGCAAACACCAAACCCCATACTCCGGAACACTACGCCATCCCAAAAATTCTTAGATCTTGGAATACCACTTTCCAAGGTTTTTGGCCGCCTCCTTAAAGCCAAACTCATCAAGCCCCTGGAACCAAACTTCAAAACACCACCTCCGGCCACAGTAGACACCAAAACCTACTGCCACTACCACCAACACCTACTGCCACTACCACCAAATCATGGCCATAACACCGACAACTGTCGCTCCCTCCGACTTGTCATCCAAAATCTCATTGACTCCGGAGAGATTGAGGACCCTGAGAAATCCAAACTGTCTACTAAGACAAACCTGTTACTAAACTACTATAAGGCCAACCAAACCTACATGATCCAATCAGGATTGCAAGAATCCCTGATCTTAAGCTCCTTTTCTCCTCTAAGTAACAAGGGGAATGCACAGTCACCTGCTATCACCTTCCGCCCTGGTGGTGGATTTAACATTGTCGCCATTGACATATGGTACGAGAGTTCAGAGGATGAGTCTGCAGCTAATCAAAAATCCTCCAAACCTGAAGCATCAGACGCACAGGCTTCAGATAAGGATAAGTCGACCGAGACTACCAAGGTAGCCAATCCTGCACCAAAGCCATCCAAGTAGCATAAAGGGTTAGTGCCAATACGATGTCCTCTCGGGTTTGCAACATGACCCGCAGTGGTAAGGTATTCACTCCTCCCTACCTCGGGAAGAAACATGAAGCTCCCAAGAAGCTGACCGAGGCTAAGCCCGCTAAAGATCAAGCTGGTCTAAGCAATATTCCAGCTCCGCTGCCAGCTGATCAGGTTACTCAGCCTGATAATGTTGTGGTCAAATAGCTGAAGAAGACCCAAGCAAACATCAGCATCTGAGACCTGGTGATGTCCTCCCAACAGCTTTGACAGGCCATCGTCAAGGCACTCTCAAGCATGAGGATCTCTCCCTCTGCTTCCACCTTCAGCATGAAGAGTCAGCTGGTAAACCGGGAGCTATCGTCTAGCATGATCATATTTTCTGATGCGGATTTACCGGCCGAGGGAATCCGCCATAACAGGGCACTGTTTGTCAGGGTGAATATCATGAACTTTTCCACCCCTTATGTCATGGTGGATGACGGTTCTGGCATCAATGTGTGCCCGCTTAAGGTATTGTCCAAACTTGGAATTCAACTTTCAGACTTAAACCCTACAAGACCATCATCAGAGCATATGATGAGTTCAAACGGAGGTCACTGGTACCTTCATAGCCACTATCACTATCGGGCCAATCGAATCAGTGGTGGAATTCACTATTCTGGACATTCCGGTGTCATTTACGCTGCTTCTGGGTTGACCATGGCTCCATCCACTGGGAGGTGTGCCATCTACCCTACACCAGAAAATAAAGTTCCTACACAACGAGGGTGTGGTTACTATTGCTGATGATGATGAGGTTGCTCTAGCCTGCATCGGAGAAGATGTCCCTCTTATGACTGGTTTCCATATCGCTGCTATCGGAGAACCAGAATCCTACTCGTACCAACCAAGTCCCACTGTGGAGAGGATGATGCAACTGATGGACTATGTACCTGGCATGGGTTTGGGCCTGTATCAGCAAGGCCTGGTTGAATTTGACATTCTTACAGCCATGTGGGAAGAGAGGTACTGGATTGGGTTCGATCCCTACACCTCAGATAAACCAGAGGAGTGTAAGATGGTTCTCTTCATCCAAGGAGAGACTCAGCATGATCATGCTCCCGAGTTGCCTAACTCAGAGGACTTCTATGAGCAATAATTCACCATCTTTGGCAATGTTTATGACCTATCAGCCCTGACAACACCTGGGAAGACTTCTGCTGTTGTTGCCATCAGCCCTGATGAAACTTTCAACATATTTGATGATGTCGCTAATCTCACCACTTGCCGCCTGGAGCCATAAAGTACTACAGTCGCTGCACTAGGGTCCAAGATGCAGAACTCGAACATTGAAGACCTGCTGCTGCCAAAGGTCTATGAGGATATCGCCACGCTGGTGGAGAGCACCTTTGAAGAGCTTGTATATGAGGACGCTAATGTCCCTATTTATGTACTTTTAATGATGATGTAATCCCATCTAAATATAAAGTAATAAAGAGCAACTTTGCTTATGTTTGCGATGTGTATTCTAATGGCACTATGCATGAACATGAGCATTTTTGACATTAACGCATCATGCATCGAAAATGTTAACATCAACACAGATGACAAGCCATGTCTTCTCCAGATTGCATCAAACTTGACCTCTGAAGAGAGAACAGAAATAATCAATGCATTGAAAAAGCACATAAAAGCCTTTGCTCTAGGCTATGAAGATATGCCGGGTGTCGACAGATCCATCACGGAATACAAAATTCCTACCAAGTAAGGGTTCAAGCTAGTTAAATAGAAGCTGGGACACCTCCAACTAGAGTGGGCACAGAAGGTCAAGGAAGATGTCCAGAAGCAGTTGGATACCAAATTCCTTGAGGTGGTTGATTATCTAGAATGGTTGGCCAATGTGGTTCCGGTTCCCAAGAAAGACGGCAGGGTCAAATTCTGCGTAGACTACAGGGATCTGAACAAATCATGTCCAAAGGATGACTTTCCTTTGCCTCACATAGACATGTTGGTCGATAGCGCAGCCGCTAGTGCTATGTATTCCTTTGCTGATGGATTCTCTAGGTACAACCAAATCCTGATGGTAGTTACAGACAAGGTGAAGACAGCTTTCATCACAAAATGGGGGACCTACTGCTACAAGCTCATGCCCTTTGGCTTGAAGAATGCAGGTGCAACCTACCAGTGAGTCGCAACAACATTGTTGCATGACTTGATCCATAAGGAGGTCAAAGTCTATGTGGATGACATGATGGTGAAGTCTCCCACCAGAGGAGAACATACAGCTGCTCTTGACAGATTCCTCACACGTGTTGAGAAGTATGGACTCAGGCTGAATACAAAGAAATGCACATTCGGGGTGACATCCGGCAAGCTGTTGGGTCACATAGTTAGTCAGAGGGGTATCAAAGTAGATCTTGACAAAGCAAAGTCAATCATCAAGATGCCTATTCCAAGAACTGAGACAGAGGTTAGGGGATTCTTGGAATAGCTCCAGCACATCAGCAGATTCATCACCAAGCTCACTACCATGTGTGAGCCTATCTTCAAGCTTTTGAGGAAGAACCAGCCTATGGTTTGGGACGAGAACTGCCAGTTCGCATTTGAGAGGGTAAAGCACTATCTGTCCAACCCGTCGATTTTGCAACCACCTTGGCTAAGAAAGCCATTACTTCTCTATCTAGCCTTAGAAGAGGAGTCAGTCGGTGCTATGATGGCTCAAGAGAATGACGCCGGAGTCAAGCATGCTGTCTACTACCTGAGTAAGAAGCTTTTACCAACCGAGTGCAAGTACAACACTGTTGAGAAGCTATGCATGGCTATGGTCTGGATCACCAAGAAACTCAGACATTACTTCCAGTCATACCAAATACAGGCAATCTCCAAGGTTGATCCTATGAAGTACTTGTATGTAGCTCCTTCACTAGTAGGAAAACTCTCCTGGTGGCTAATCATGTTGTCAGAGTTTGATGTGCAGTATGTCACTACTAAGGTGATTAAAGGCACAGCAATTGCCAAATTCTTAGCATCTAGGTCGATGGATGATTTTGAGACTTTTGAACTGGACTTCCCAGATGAGCACTTGGGGGCAGTTGATGTCCAGAAATGGCAATTGCACTTTGACGGCACATTCAACAAAAGAGGTGCAGGTGTAGGAGTTATGCTAATCACTCCTGAAGGTGAACTAATAATGCTTTCAAAGTAGCTGAGCTTCTCATTCACCAACAATATGGCTGAGTATGAAGCGTGTCTCTTCGGGCTAGAAGTGCTGCTAATGGTCGGTGCCCCAAATGTACAGATATTTGGTGATTTGATGCTTATCATTCACCAGTCCACAGCTGAGTGGGAAGTTAAAGAGAAAAGGCTCAAGCCTTATGCTGAATACATGAAGCTCATGGTCTGCAATTTTAGCTCCTACCAATTTATTCACATGCCATGTGAAGAAAATCAGATGGCTGATGCCTTGGCCACACTGGCTTCAGTTTGTGAGCAACCACAGAGTCAAATTTGACCTATATTCATCAAGCAGTCGAGGATTCCTTACTATTTTGGAGAATGGGTTATGGTACTAGACCAGCAAGATGAGACCCCATGGTATACTGATATCATGAACTTTCTAAAGACTGGTACTTATCCAGAGGAAGCCAACAGAACTGATAAGCTAGCTCTACGCAGACTAGCAGCCAACTTCACCTGGCACCAGGGTGTTTTCTACAGAAGAACTGCTGATGGTTTACAACTTCGATGCATATCTAGGAAGGATATTGAGCCAGTCATGGAAACGGTACACGTTGGCGTGTGCGGGCCCTACATGAATGGGTTTGCACTTTACAAGAAGATCCTACATCAAGGATATTTCTGGCTCACTATGGAAACAGACTGCATACAGTTTGTATGGAGATGCCATGAATGCCAGATTCATGGAGACCTGAGTCACCTACCACCAGTCGAATTGCAGAACCTGACAATGCCTTAGCCATTCTCAACTTGGGGAATTGACATCAAGGGTGAGATTCATCCTAACGCATTTAATGGACACCGGTACATACTGGTAGCCATGGACTACTTCTCTAAATGGGTGGAGGCAGAATCCTACAGTAAACTGGGGGCAAGATAGGTTGCCAAGTTTATAGGGAAAAATATCATATGCCGATATGGAGTGCCGCATCACTTGGCATCAAACAACGGAGTGCAATTCCAAGCCTAAGTTACAGACTTGCTGGAAAAATATGGGATTGAGCACCATCGATCCTCTCCGTATCACCTTCAAGCTAATGGGGTGGTCGAAGCGGCTAAAAAGATGATCAAGCAGATCTTAGCCAAAATGGTACAGACCTACAGAGATTGGCATGAGCAGTTACCATTCGACTTATGGGGTTACAGAACCACTATAAGAAGTCCCACAAGTACTACCCCCTACGCTTTGGTTTACGGGACAGAAGTCGTATTGCCAATCAAAGTGGAGCTGAAATCACTTCATGCCATTCTAGAAGCTCAGTTGCCAGAAGCTGAGTCGAAAAAGGTTAGGTACGAACAACTGGTCACTATTGATAAGAAGAGACTGCAGGCTCTCTAACATCTACAGCTTTATAAGAAGTGCATAATAAACGTATTCAATAGAAAGGTTAAACCTGTAGCCATACAAGAAGGCGATATGGTCCTCAAGCAAGTCAGGCTGGCTATTCGTGATCCTCGCGGAAAGTTCAGGCTCAACTGGGAAGGCCCATTCTTAGTTAAAAAGATCCTCTCCAAAGGTGCTGTTCGCATCTCAGATTTGGAAGGGAATGAATTCTCAGAACCTGTCAACCTTGACCGGCTGAAAAAATACTTTGTCTAGAGCTGAGGGTAAAAAGAAAAGCAAAATGAAAATGAAAAGCCTGGTGAGCTGAAAAACCTACATAGGCAGTTCACGCAAAAGTTAAGGCAAAAAGAAAAACATTCGCTCGATGAGTTGAAAATCCACTTGGACAGCTCATGCAAAAGTTAGAGCTCTTTAAAAGCAAAAGGAGAGCATTAAAATAGTTGATCAGAAAATCTCGCATGAGACTGGTCAATAACAGAGGTTGAGCCTGATGCGCATCTGGAACTTCTGTGTTGGTTTTAACATTTTCATGTAAATGTTTTAATCTCATTAATGCAAATGGACCACATGTTCATAAACTTAGCCTTAAGTAATACTAGTTGCAAACACAAAGCATCATCATCCTTTATTATATGTTATTGCTTAACAATATCTTATAGTATAGGATTTAAGCTTGGCACAGCACCCACAGCTTGTACTCATCATCAGTGGCAGGTCCAGCTCCAGGAATCTCCACCAGCGCTATTACACGGTGAGGCCAGGTCCTCTCCACATGCTCCACAAAGCAAGGCACCAGCCTACCTCCCTCAAACTCCGTCAGCTGAGGAATGGTCTACCGTTGACCATACTGATGACAGATCCTAGCAGGACTGTAGTGCGTACAATGCCTGAATCCTGGCAGTGGGATACAATCTATGTAAGTCATTATAGTAACACGCTATATACGCCACCAGGGACAGCTTCTCCTGATCTTGCTCTCAGGTCGAATCCCCATCCATTCAATCCAGCCTTGGAATGACATTGTCCTTGCTTCACCAAAGGCATAGCCCCTCTGCATATGGCTATGAGAAAGGTATCTCTGTGGGTCCCCTACTAGCGGTGCCAGAATCCCAAGTTTTTCTTGAAGCCAGATCTGTAATAAAAGAAAATAAACAAATAATAAGCTCGCTGAGTTGAAAACCTTGCAAAAGGCTGCTTAGGCAAAAATTAGAGTGACCCGCTGAACTGAAAACCCAAGGGGGCATTTCAGGCAAAAACTAGGGTCCGAAGCAAAATTAGTAGCCCGATGAGCCAAAAACCTTGCAAAAGGCAGCTCATGCAAAAATTAGGGTGAAAACGTACTTTTTCTAAGTTGAAAACCTACAAAGGTGGCTTAGAATTCTTACATGCAAAAGAAGCATACTCCCACTAAAGCGCTCAGACTGGCCTCACTTCACTTTATCCATACCAATGATTGTCTCTGCTATGATCATAGGAAAAGGGGTTCAGCCTTGTATCATTTGGTCTATGATAGGCCCGATCAGCAAGTCCCCATGGTCGGATGGATCAATGAATAAGAATTGCGCCAGTAATCCGAATCCAGTTACCCTTAGCCATGAAGGGGTATCTATCGATTTCTGTCCGCATAGCTGGAAGAGAGCAATTACATCCACAGAATCTTTTGTAGCTAAGAGACATCTTGCAGTGGTCAAGTTGATGTCAAAGGCACTCATCATATATAATTCTACCTCTCCGATTGACGCGTGCGTTGTCAACATTGTCGATATCTCACAAGTGACTCCGAGGATAGCAGTAAATTCCTCGTACATCAGACATAGCTCAACATGCCCGAACCGGAATACATGGACCACAGGATCCCAAAATTGGGCAGCAGCATGCAAGAAAGCGTTGTTGATAGCAACTTGCTGAAAGGTCCTCAGGTATTGGAGTCTGATCTCGCCCAATCGACTCCACTCATCATTTCCCCAACGGCGGGAAAGAGCGTGAAGGGCAGACAATGATTTTTGAGTCATTGTATATATAATTTCTGCAAGGAAAAGTAAATGAGTTATATTGTGCTAATAAACATATAAACATGGTGTATTTATAAGCAGCAAACAGCATTGGATTCCATTGTCAAATTCAAAAGACACAGTACAAGCCTTTGTCTATTTTTATAGTCTGTATGTAATAACCCTGGCGTACTAGGTACGCAATGCCAGTCTGTAATGCATTATCTTATGCTAGTACAGAAACTACAGATTTCTGATGCCATTCATATGGAAGCCTGACATCGCATTATCTCTATGTATCATCCTCCCCGGAGTGATCATCTTCAGGACTCGGACTGTCTGGGACCTCAATGTTGTAGCGCTCTAGACGCGCTGTCAGTCGAGCAATTTCTCACCCCATCTGCTCCCGTCATCTGGATGTAGCAGTGGCATTCTTCCTACTCCACTTGCCTGCTGGACTGCAAACATAAGCATACAGGCATATAAGTCATACATCCATGTATACTCATGCATTTGTATTTCATAACAGGTACTTACCTGGGCATCCAGCATCTCAGATACATGATAACAGCGCAGTCCCATCAGCAATCTTAAAGCGTCTGCCATGGCATCTCGACGCACCTGTAAGATCAAAACATATGTCAGACCACTAAAATCAAAGGCACATCAAAACAAGCATACTCATATGGGTCATGTTTGGTGGATCAAACCCAATCTCACTCCTTGCTGGCACCGAGAAGGAAGTCTCATCAGCTCACCCTCTACAAAGTCTGTCGGACGTCCATATCCTAGGGGCACCTCTGGAGTGGTCGACATTGTCACCGGTGGCACTGTACCTGCCCCAGAATCACGGGATCTCTTTAAAGCACTGCCATCTCGAGAACTCTCGATTCCTGATAAGCCATGACGTCCACCTCGACTACTATGGGAAGTGGATCTCCCTCCGATCCCACTGAATCGGTCGCACTGGCTCCTATATATGGAGAGCTCCACAAGCCCCAACAGCCTCAACTGGATGAAAGAAGAGTAATCTATTGGTGAGTTCGATAGGCGCTCTCGCCCGGGAATGCCGGTTAATCCAGCAAGCATTTCTGGGTCTGTGTCAGTACAAGCTGCCCAAAATATTACACGTGGGGGTGCAGCAGGCTCCACCCGGCTCTCTGGTCCCAGATGCCAGTCCACAACACGCTCGCCTAAATAGAAGAGACTACTCTTAGGACCCTCTAACAACATGTATTGCTCGTCCTTACGCATCAAACTCGTCACGTACTCCAGCCTCGGATGCATGTTACTCCATGGATAGGGACGCACCTATTCCAACAATAAAGAGAAATTAGATGCCTACACAGGTATTCCTTGAACCATTTCAATATAGTTTAATGCTAATTAAATTATCTCTTCTTACCTGGTCCCAGGTCAAATTGTTGAGGTGCTCCCTCAACTCATCCATTGTATAGTCGAGCTATCGCCTTGGTACACACCATGCCCGCATATAAGAGAAACCAAATGGTACCCCATATGGAATGTCGAGCTCTGGCAACAACCCAAACTCATACACCATGATCTGCAGGATCCATGCACATAGTCAGCAAGATATGGACAGACATTACAGTAACAGAATTAACAAAATTCTACTTACCTCTATCACTTGTCAGTACCCGATGAAGCAGTCCCTATAGTGTATACTACAGAAATTGAGCCCCTGCATCAGGTGGGCCAAGCTAGTGCTGCACCAATCATATTGCCCAATGGACTCCAAGTCACGGAGGGCCCATAATACTGACATGTGGACACTGTTCCGGCTATCATTGAATAGTGTACACCCCAGCACATACAGCAAGAAGCTGCGGGTATACCGATCTATAGAAATTATCCGACCGAGCCTCTCTGCCAGCACAGCCTCTCGGAGATAGTCATAAGAAATACTGTGCCCTCCTTGCACATTGGGTGATACCCCTAGGAGGTCAAAGATTGTACCATATAACCAACGAGGTGATGTTAGCCTAACATCAAACTGAACAGGCAGCCCTGCACATTCTAACTCGGTGATCCCAGCAAACATTCCTGGGGTAATTGCAATCTCGCCTACCGGCAGATGGAAGGTATGCGTGGAATCCATCCACCGCTCAATCATGGCAGTGATGATGAGCCTATTACATCTTTTCTCCACACCAATAAAGTAGGAGATATATGGACCAAAATAGCTTCGATCCACTCTTACACGGATCTCCCGAGGTAACTGGGAATACCATTCAAATATACCGCGAATGCTACCACTGCCTACAACTGTCCGCTCCCTCTGTAAAATACAAAATTTAGGTCAGACTTCAGACTAAATTACAGAACATAGAGCATTTTCAGAGGTACAGAGCCTCTCTATAAAGCCCAAAATACACCTATTCATGCCTATGAATCCTTAAAATGCCTAACCGCTCAAAAAACGACTGGAAAATGGGCAGTTTAGCCCATTTCTCCATGCTATGTATGCTGCATATAACACTATGTGCGCCACACATAGCATACATGTGGCGCACATAGTGCTATATGCACCACATATAGCACAAACCCACTCAAAAAACCCTAATTTTCGTTGAAAAATCCAGACAAACGCGAGCCCACCTAAGCCTAGTTTCAGCCTAGCATAAAATTCTAGCCTAACACATGCCTAAACACATCAAAAATAGCCTAAAACTCGATTTTTAGAAAAACCATAAAAACCGAAAGATCGAGCCGAGTCACAGAAAACTCACTTTCTCGGGAGGAGCTCTTGATCGATGTGAGTCTATGGCGAAAGTCTCTGCAATGGCATTGTCAAAATGGGCTCTAAAATAACCATCACGAGTTGTAAGCTCGGTTAGAGCATAACTCAGGACAGATTCGGGGTTCTGGGGGGTCGGTTGCATCCTAATTCCGGCTATTTCTGCAAAAAAGTAAAGTTCTCAATTTGGGGTTTCAGAGGAAATCGAGTTTTCAAAGGGAAACAAAGTGATTTTTGGATTGGAAGCCCGAAAATATAAAATTTCCAAGTTATGTGCGCCACACATAGGAGGACGTGCACCGCATGTAGCAATTTTTGCTAACATGCGCCTGGCACTATGCACTCCTCCTAATGTGCTCCTGGGTTCCACTGAGATGAACATGAAAAATTAGGCCTCTGGTAAAAATTTGAGAATTTTTGGAGGTCGTTTACTCCGTCGAGCCCAATTTTCACGAGCCGCAGTGTGTGAAAAATCCAGAAAATCAGTCAGGATGCAACAGACTGATACTCAAAAATTTAGGTATTTTCTCTGGACCATTTCAATACCAATTTCACTAACAATTTGTTTTCCTACGTCTAGCAAAGACAGGAAATTGATCTAGTAGACGATCAAAAACAGTCAAGCTTTTGACTTCTGGTCAAGTCGTTGACCAGACAATGTTGCATTCCGACAGAGGGTCCTAAATGCAGACTTTGGAGACAGATAACACTTATTTGATGGGGCAAGAATAAGATCTGACGATTGATCACCCTGACCCAGCAGAAGGTCACCTCTGGTTCCGCCATAGAACCGCCTGATCCAGCAGAGATCACAGAGTCAAGCCCTTGACATCAAAACCCTAACGCATAGGCATCTGAATGCTGACTTCGGATGATTTACTTGCAAGGAAGCCATCGGTCTCGCAGTGACCATCGGTCAACCCTGATCGGAATAGCCTGAACGTCGGGCCCTCGGTAGTGGAACTATGGTATTTACTGGTCAAAATGGTCGACCAGAAATGTCATGAGACCCCGTAGAGGATTCTGAAAGCTGTTTCAGAGATATATGACACTTATATGATGGCGCGAGAACAGACCTAGTAGATGGTCATCCAGGTCCCGTAGTTCACCACACGATCCAGCAGTGATCACAGAGCCAAGCCTTTGGTTTCTAAACCCTAGCGCATAGGCATCTGGATGCCAGCTCCAAATGATTTACTCGTGGCGTTGCCATTAGTCCCATTGGGGACCATTGATTAGCCTTAGTCATCTAGCCCGAGCATCGGGCTCCTAGTGGTAGAATTGGGATTTAAGCCTTAATGCGAGCACCCCTGCGAGTCAGGTACGCTTCCTACTCCTTATGAAAAGTCATTTTATGATCAGATCGCATTTTGATGACTTACACTTAAGTCACCTCAAAATAGTCCTGATCAAGGGGCAAACTGTTGACCTTGACTTTTCATACTCGTGCAATTTCAGGTTTTTGTTGATTCGGCTTGATTTTGGTCCTCGACATCGACCCCGATTATGCACATAGGCCTCTGTGTCTTCCTCTGTGTATTCTGGTGCACAGAACACCTCAGAACTGGTGGGGCCCACCATGGCGCTTGGCGGGACCCGCCACTTATTCTAAGTGTTCTGTACATACAGAACATACTTCACTGTTGCCTACGTAAGGCAAATTACTTGAAATGCAAAATATTGCATTTTTGGCCCTAGGCACTATTTACCATGAATAGTACACATCTAGGCCCACCAGGCAATAGCGGGGCCTGCTACCCCTAATAACTTATTCTGTGTATTCTGTACTTACAGAATACATTTTCCAGTTGCCTTGTGCAAGGCACAACGCTTGGCATCGCATTTGCAACTTCCGGGCCCGCCACGCTGTAGGGCCCACCGGAAGCACTAGTGGGGCCCGCTACCCCTATTAGCCTATTCTAAGTA
This sequence comes from Dalechampia spathulata, assembly GCA_948192965.1. Taxonomy (NCBI): domain Eukaryota; kingdom Viridiplantae; phylum Streptophyta; class Magnoliopsida; order Malpighiales; family Euphorbiaceae; genus Dalechampia; species Dalechampia spathulata. The sequence goes on from CANYBF010079236.1 coordinate 13,523, forward strand.
TTTTATACTTATAGAATACATTTTATACTTGCCTACGCATGGCAAAGTACATAAAATGCAAGATATTGCATTTTGGGCCCGGGATACTATTCATCATGAATAGTACATAGATGGGGTCCACCACCTCAACTAGCTTATTCGGAGTATTCTGTACGTACAGAACACCCTCCACTTATTGTCTATGCTAGGCAAAGCGTTTGGCATGCCATATGCCAATTTTGGGGCCCGCTACGCCATGGGGCCCACTACCCATTTTGCCTATTTTGCATGTTCTGTACGTACAAAACACATATTCACTGATGCCTATAGAAGGCACGACTCACGGCATCCTGTATGCCACGTTTTGGCCTTAGTGGGCCTGTTGGGCCCAAACAGGCCCATTAAGCCAAAACTCGGTGTTCGAGGCCGAATTTGAGAAAACTTATAACTGCAAAGTTTCTCGGAACGTTGAATAATGCTTGTTTGATATATGGCTCACATCCCGTTTGGCCCGTACGGACCGAAGTGCATAGCTACACGCGGTGCGCATAGTTCTATGTGCACCGCATGTTGTATAGTAACTGCATAGTAAAGATGTTTGGTCGGGAGCCTTCTCGGGACCGAATTTGGAAAAAATTTGTTCTACAAAGTTGTTACTCATATCGAATAATGCTTATAGGGTTCGGGACGCATCCCGGAAGTGACCGCAGTGGGCCCTATGTGAGGGATTCCAAACTATATGTTGCGCATATAGACCTATGTGCGTCGCATATAGGTGATGTGCTGCACACATAGCCCTATGTGTAACGCACATAGTTTTAAAATTTTTCAAATATAGGCGAAAATTACAAAATTGCCACACCCGATTTTGGTTCTATAAATATAGAGCTCGGGCACAATATTTGGGATCCCGAATTTGCTCTCTAGAGCAGCCAAAACTTTGCCAAAATTCCCACATAATTAATTAAACACTTAATTAATTAAATAGCTTAGGTTTAGAGACTAATTGGCTCTAGTTAGGCTCCCTAAGCACGTTCGGAGTGAAGATCAAGAAGAAAACCCTGCTGGAATAAGGTAAATTCTCCTATTTTTTCCATTTTTCTTCTATTTTCCTCTGTTTTTCGGCTCGTGTTTATTATTTCAATTATTGCCTAATAATTGTTGGATTTTGACTCTCGGTTCGTACATTTAAATGGTATTGAACTAGTCAATTAAATCCAAAATTCCTTTGGCACTAATGAATTTTATTTGTTTATTTTGCATATTAATTCATCCGCATTTTTGGATCATGCAAAACTGCAAGGAATAGTGCCCAGGAAGGAGGGGACGTTACTTAACGTCCCAAAATATGTATGCGAGGATATTTATGTATTAAGGTAGATTATTATTGGCTTGTAATAATTAATCCCCCCTAATATCCCTTAATTTCCTCGATCCCTTTCACCGGCCGTTATTATTTTTATTCATATATTTGCTTAAATAAACTATGTCATCATGTCACATGCCATGTCACATGACACATGCACACACTACTATGCATGCCATGCATATATTGTATGTCATAACATACTATATTTCGTATGCATATACGTATAAATACGTAAATATGCCAATACTCCAAATACGCAATCCAATACGCTCAATCAACCAACACGCTTTATCATGCATATATATGTCATGCCATGTCATATACTATGCCACAACGTATGCTATAACACATATCATACAGTATGCTATACATATACTATGTTGAATACACATTCACATACGCACCACTATGCCATGTCATGCATATGCCATGCCATTCATCATCCCACATGCCATACATATGGTATGCTATACATTATGCCATGTCATGCATATACCATGTCATACATCATTCCCACATGCCATGCATATGGTATGCCATGCATTATACCATGTCATGCATATGATACAACATTTCATATACGATGCCACATGACACAAGAACATTCTACTATACATGCCATGCATATGCCATGTCACGCATCATTTCACATGCCACGCTTTTGATATGTCATGCATATAAAATGTCATGCATATGCCATGTATTACATCATCACATATATCATGCATACGATATGTCATACAGATGCCATGCATATGGTATGCCATTTATTATGCCATGTCATAACATATGTCATGTCATGCATCACTTCATATATCATACATATGATATGCCATTCATCCCACATACTATACATACGCATTGTATACGCTATACGCCCAACGCTAAAATAAATTAAAAACGTTAAACGTATAACGCCATACGCCATTTGCCATAATATGTGCTTACATATTAGGATTGCCATATTATGCATATGATATGTCATTCACACTCACATGACATGCATATGCCATGTTACTTTTATCGTTATATCACATTACATGCATATGCCATGCCATCTAAATGCCATATAGCTTTATGTGTCATTTTACGTGCAACCTTGCAATGCCAATTCACATGACGCACTGTGTACTTACAATTACGCTTGCATGTTTGCCTGCTTACAACAATTAATTCCAACTATAATAGTAAAATCGATTTTGGAAACTCATAGAATAGATCTCCACCACCCGAACCCAATCTCTGAAGGATTTAACTAGCACTCTTGCTTTGGGTCAGTTGGACCAATCCAGAACCATCCGGTGGTGACTCCCTTGCGACTCTTTTGAGTCCGTATCATTCCCTAAAGGAACCCCTTAGGAAGACTGCGCTTTTGTTCTAAGTGCGGTCCCCGATCTATGACTTTCGCAAGCCTCGCTCTAGGCCCCGGCAGAAACCGTGGCTCATAGCAACATGAGCCAAAATTCTTGCAAGCATATGACCATTGACCATATAAGTTGTTAATAGTTGTAAATATCATGATATCATATGTGAATACAAGGTTGTAGTATATAGAGTGCATATTACAATAGCCAGAGCATGTCAAAATGAGCTTGTTACACCTCCAAAAGGAATCTTTAGGTAATAACTCACAAAATAAGAATGAAATTGGCCATTATACGTTGTAAGGACCATTTTTGAAGGAGTAAAAAAGTGAAATAAAAAAGGGAGATTACCTTTAGATGAGGGTTACTATTTTATAATAAGTTACTTATTAAAGATCTTATAGAACACGAAAGAGACAAGAGTAAAATAATGGAATTGGTGATTCAAGATAAAAGAAACATTGACATATAATGATCATATGATGAGGGCAAGTGATAATAATTATGCCTTAAACTTTTCAAGCATGGGCATACCTAGAGAAGACATAAAACACATAGAGGAAAATCTAAGTTGGTTGGCAGTATTAGATGATCAAGAGAAAGTTATGCATTTACTTGTTCAGGAATAAACATTGGCATGGATAAGTAACCTGCAAGGATAATGGAGCATGATATAGAGGTACATATATTGAGGTATTAAACAAGTAAAACATAAATGCCTAATATTAAACTCATCATGATATCCATAAAAATATATGATCCAAAGTCAATACGTAGTTAGAAAGCTAAAATCCTATAAACATAAAGTGTGTGTCTTAATAAGATGAGCCTAGAACTAAGAGATATCAAAGTCTTTCAATCACCTTCATCAAATCTTCATGTTAGTTAGGTTAAGGTGTATTTTTTCACTATCCTAATGAAGGCATGCTACTATCTTAACACTGCTCTTCAAAAATTCTTGCAGCGTAGTAGCTTCTTGGATACTTTTCTCATAATCAGCCTTCAAGGATAAACCTGTAGTAACATGATTCTATTGTTTGGCCTGAGGAAGACAATCCTCTCTTATAGCTTGTAAATCTCTTTTTATGTCTCTTTTAGGTCTTTAGTAGCTCTATCAACTAGCTCTACTTGTATATTTTGCTCTTTTAAACATTATTAGTACCTAGTATTTTTATCTTTAAACATTTATAGCTTGCCTAAACATTTATAGCTTTAATCTTCAATGAAGTCAGGTGTTCGTATGAGGAACTGTCTGAGGTAGAAGCTATAAAGCAAGTGATGGTAGATAAGAAGCCATGCTTCTGATTCTTACTCAAGACCAACATGTCTAATGATAAAATATAAGAAAGAGTAACTGTAAGAGTATCGCATCCCGGACGCGGGAGCGCTGCACGCTGTTCGGCATGAAAGGCCGTGGTGCTTGCTCTCAATGGCGTTTCCCCCCATTTGATTGCTTTTAACCTAGAAAGATCGCGTCGAATTTTAATGGAGTCGCCACCTAGTTTGCTTTGTCAATTCAATTGAATGACTAAAAAAACTAGGAAATAAAACCCGGGCCTCCCTGTGTTGGAAAGCGGCTTGAAGTTCTTCAGAGTTTGGGTTCGGGATTTTGAATTTATTCATGTTCCATCTTATTATGTTCACTTATTTAATTTCAAACGAAAACTCCTAAGCACACAATTAGGTTCAAGTTTGATTAAGCATACGGTTACATGGCATAGGGCACTCAAGAAGGCACAACACAGATAATAAAGCATGGAGAAAGCAATAAAAGTGTAGAAAATAAATGCAGAATAAAGATGTGGGTATTTAAGTACAACCCACCCAAAATAACCAAAAGGTAAATAAATGAAAATATTTGGGTATTTAATACAACCCAACCAAAATAATTAAATGAGCAAAAGGGAGCAAAGCATCTAAAATCATAATTTTGGGCCCAAGGCCCAATTATTTTCTTCAAGGTCCAATGGGTTTGCTTTGATTGGGCCTCGGGCCCGACCCGTCTCCTCCTTCCAAATTATCCTAATTAGCTGCAAAATCATACCCA
>CANYBF010079251.1:0-28480 GCA_948192965.1 Dalechampia spathulata
TTGACTACTACCCGTTGATGCCACTGGGGATAACTATAGTCACGTATATATTTATTTTCCACTACGTGTTATATTTACCTCAGTGTTGTTTTCTTATCTCCTTGAGATATGTTCGAGTATTATGATTGAAAAAAATTTCAATTGGCATGTTTGGTATATTATGGAACGGTGGGTTATTTTGTGATTGTTTTCCCTTGTAATGAAATTTTGGAACTCGAGAGTAGAGTTTCAGGGTTTCATTACGGGACATGTCGCTACATGAGGTGTGACAGTAAAGATGATATTTCATAAAAAAAATACATTTTTCATTCTAAATTTAATATTTTCCTTCCATTTTGGGAGGATTGATTTGGAAGGAAAATATGAATCTATTCTCTTTTCGCTCTCTTTTTCTTTCTATTCCCAAACAAGTGAAAATGACTTTATCTCTTTATTTTCTTTCAATATATTTTATTTCAAGAGAAGTGTATTGTTGTTCTTCATACCTGTTCTTAATTTAAAATATAAAATTTGAATAATTTATTTAAAAAAGAATTGTCATTTGTGATTTATAAATCAATAATATAATATATATCCACAATAAATAATAATTAATAAAGAGTGATATATGAGTATATAATTTTCTCACTAAACCACATCTTGTTACAAAAGGACGTCTGAAAAATTATTAAACCAAGAGACATCTTGCTCGAAGCCTTCTATTGCAGCTCCCTGGCTCTCTCTGATGGTTTTAGCTGATTACCTACTAGTTCTTTTTGGTTACTCTCCCCTTATGTCTCTGGTTCAGTGAGCTCTCCACCATTACCAGCATTAAGCATTGGGATTTGATTAAAACAAAAATGATATTTTACAATTCAAAATAACCAATCTTATCAAATCCTGCCAGAAGTTAAAAAAACAGAAATACTGAAAAACAGATATATATAGAACTCCACTTGTCTCTTGCATTAGGCCTATGTTTAAGCTGACTAGCATTAGGCCCTGAAGCTGTTAACGTCCGTTCTGTTAACTTTACTGGAAGGGTCTTATACTTCATTGTCTGGTTTTTGTGGCGGAGGCGTTGCACCAACAGTTTCTTTAGTAGTGACTGATATCAAACCATTTGCAAGGTTATATATAGTGTAGGGAAGATAGGTTGACAGACAAGACAAGAGATATGGTGAAGAATAGCTAACCTTGTGGGTTACTTTGAGATTCAAACTGGCTTTCTCCTGGAGGTGGTGATTGTTCTTTCTGTTGCATGGCAGATGCTTTTAGCTGCTCTTCTGTTATTTTCAGGTATTCCTCGCTCGTGTATGCTTTAGTTTGAGATGGAGAACCATCTGCAAGTTTAAAATAATCTACTAGTGATAATGAGCCAAGTACACAGGCCAATGAAATTAAATCATGATGTTCAACTTTTGATCCTTTTAATCGTCGTTTCCACATCAGATATCGGAAAGCTGATTACTCACTGGGGTCAGCCTCAGTAGGAGAATTCTCAGAGCTGGAAACTGATGAAGGAGGTGAGACAAAATTTGCTCTGTTGGAAGTATATCTGCTTTGCGTTTGACTTGGAATGTCATCAAGACCAATCTCTTTTTCAAGGGTACTCTTGAATTCCCTAGAAACATCCTGCAATTCGAAGCGGTTGTATCAATTCTCTTAAGTGGATTAAGAAAAGAATAACGTTCCGCTATTTTATACACAACAATAACAACAGTATGAAATTAAACAGAATGTTCTGTGGACGCACCTGGAGTTCTCTAATGGTGGGTTGAAATGCACGCAGAGTTTTCCCCAGATTACGTGCAACCTGCATTTAGATAACTCACTGGACATTCCAAATATATACATATAAAAGAAAGAAATAGACGGAGAAAGCACATTCTGACGGTAAATACCACAATGGTAAAGCAGCTGTTGGGATAAATTTTGACCATTTTAGTAGCAGATAGTTGTTTTCATAGTAATGAAGCCCTAAATCCTAAACCTGTTGCTAAACCATTAATAGGCTCACTAAGGCATCAAGTGGGTGGGTGTTATTGATGAGCTTCTCAGCATTTCACATAGTCGATACTGCAACAGGTAAACCTCTTAAGCATGTCCTGGTTGATCCAATATTCTAACCCATGCATTTATCTACTTGAAACGAAACATAATTGTAAAGATAGTTATTATGACAAGAAAGGTTGCAAGGTACTATAATCAAGTTTCGTTCCAATATCTTCAAATGTCCCACGAGTAACATGTAAGTTCAAAATTTAAACTAGCTACACCTTAGCACCTCAGCTTTTCCTAAATTTGTAAAACTGATGCAATTCCTCCAGAATTATAATATAAGCTCATTTCGTAAGCCAATTGATGCGAGCAGTTTTAGCTCATCATCCGGTCCTACGCGCTTAAATGTTCGTAACAGTTACTATTTACAGACGATCGAGATGCCAATTGCCATGAAGCCAAGGCTCGAGTCCTCCCGTGATTGCTTCATCTTTCACATATAGATAGCAATCTTTAATTATTGCATAACCTTTTCTTTAAAAAAAGAAAGTCTTTTTATTTGATGCACAACTAACCTCAGCAAGACCTTTGGGGCCAAAAACAAGCAAAGCCACCACTCCAATAACTAAAGCCTCGGGAGCTCCAACCCCAAACAAAGATGCACGAACCACCATGCCTTTACACTTCCTCTTCCTCTCTGCACCACCGCATTTCAAGAACTACCCCAAAATTTATAAACATATGATTCATAAACTTCATGTGAAGATATTACCTCTATTAAGAAATTGTGGCATAGCAGGGACACCCAAATGCTTTAGACCATTCCATGTAGAGAAAGAACCAATACCCAGATGAGAAATCCAAGAAGAGATGCCAAATTTGAGGCTTTTATGGTTAGACGAAGAAGAAGATGATAATGATAGTTGAAGAAGAGTCGTTGTTCTCGTACTTGCAGAAGTGGAACACAAGGATGTTGAAGCTGAAATTAGCAACGCCATGTTTCTAGTATCATACAGTAGACGGGTACTTCGGATTCTCCTTGTAATGGTCCGACACTTGAATCATGGTTTGAGATATTATCTTGAACGGAACAATGAGAAGAAGATAAAATATGTTGAAGCTGTTACCGTGTGTCTGCATACGAAGCTTTCCCTGTCCATTGATGTCGCTTTTCTCTCATGGTTCTTCTTTGGTGGCCCAAATCAGTCGTTCCTACCCAACCGTCTGCTTTAGCCATTCTCTAAAGCCCACACCACACCATCAAGCCCCAAGAAAATAAAGTAGAACAGATGAATTATCCATTGTTGAGAAAATACAGAAAAAGGTTTCAAAAATTATAAAAACATCAAAACTTCAGTTTTTTTTCTATAAAAATATGAAAATCAAAAAAATTTCAAATAGAAAAATATGTTATATACTAAAAAATATTATATGTTAATTATTTTATATATTTTAAGTATTTGATAAGAAAATTTTAAATTAAAAATATTTTAAATATTAATTTAAAATAAATAATTTTTATATTTTAATTATCATTAATCTTAATATATATTTTTATAAGCAAAAATACGTATTTTATACTAAAAATAATAAATTATAATATTTTTGAAAATGAAAAGGTTAAAAAATTGAAATAAAAAAGTTATGAATATATTTTTGAAATTATTCTATCCCATTCGCCATAAATAGGTAAAAACAATGCTAAAATCCCATATTTGTGTAATTATCCCATGAATTAATAACCACCCTCAATATATAATTAATTTTATTAAATGTGATGTATGAATGAATTATTATATATGTGTTAATAATTAATAATAATTATCTATTTTTTTGTATTAATTTCATTAATTTTTTTAAAAAAGATAAATTTATTGTAATCTTATTTTAATTATGAAAGAGAATAAAATTACTTAAGATGAATAAATCAATTATTTACATATTAAATAATAATAATTTTATTTCAATAATTAAAAAAATAAATATAAAAGTTGATTGTTTGAAAAAAAATTATTTAGAAACCAATTAATACATTAATGTATGATTGAACCCAATAATAATAATAATAAACTTATAATTAAATTTGACTATTAACTAATTTGTTATATTTTAATTAACTGTTTTTTTATAGATATAATTGGTTCTTAACATGCTGTAATAATTGAGTTGTCTTCTAGCAAGCAAAGTGGAATCTTTCAAAAATAAAAATGTATAATATTTAAATTCAATATATGCCAGAGTCATGTCCTTTCCCTGTTGTAAGGAAGTATAAAATATAATATATATTTAAATATCGATGAAGCCGAATCTTGGTATCAAAAGGTGATGCTCTCACCTCAGGGCTCCCACCGCCCGACCCGATGAGTATCATGAGGGAGGGTAAATCATGGTATCCAGCGGCCTCCTAGACAGGGACTCAGGTCTTGATGCCCACAAGGAGTCTACCCAGAGGGCGTTACTCCCACACTGCGGCTGCCAAGACTCGAACCATAACTTCTTGATACCAATACCACATCCGAGTATCAACTGGACTACATCCATGCGGGTAAAGCCGAATCTAATCTGACTACGTTGATGGTGCTTGGTGGAGTAAAAGGTCAAATTTTACTTTGTTTTAATATTTGAGTTTGACTTTCTTATTACTTTTTTATTTTAAAAAAACACTTCCTTTTTTTAACTGACGTAATAATTAAAAATATGTCATTTTACTTTTAAAATACAAATTAAAACGTATTTTATATACTTACCAACCAAAACAGGGAAAAAGGTAAACGTTTTGGAACAGGCTCGGCGTGGCCTCACATGAGGAACATCCGCCACCAAACTTTTGGAATCTTTCCACTTGACATGACATATTTATTAGCATTAATCCAAAACACTTCAATGCATATAAATTTAAAATAATGACCAGGGGATTTAACTTAATTTATGATTATAATTAATTTAAATTTAATTTAAAATACTAATAATTTTATATGCATTTGATATGAATAATTTGATATAATTTATTTGTTATAATTAATATATATGATAGATCCAAATTTGATATATTATTATCCTAATACAGTAAATTCAGTTGCACCTGTCGATTAGTTGATCATAACACTCTCTGTTTTATTACCCATATTAAAAACTCTGTTATTTTCCCTGCTATAATTTTGGTTCAGATAATTAAAATTAACTGATCACTTTATAATGGCGATAATGTAAGTTTTAGCACATGGGTCTGTGCTATAATTCATTGACGTTGTTTGTTCTTGGAGGGTGGGGTCTAAAATGTTTCCAGCCACCGAAGGATCAGAAAATTTTATGCCCCGAAATTGATTAGGGAAAGTATGATTTTTATTCAACCTGCTTGATAATTCAATTAAGGACTGTGATAAGGATAAGCAGTCGCAAATCTTTTTGGATTGTTTCAAATGAGAAACAGGAATCAGGCTCATAACAAATCATGGCAATGTGAGGTGATCTGTCTATCAGAAAACTGTATACACTGATAATAAAAATCAGGATACTCATCCTCTTGTATCATTCACTCGCTTATTAGCGACTCAGTCCACTTTTCTCCGATTTGACCTGATTTTCATAAAAATCCGCGAAAAGTTGGTGTTTTTCCTCTTGGTGGTGGCCGATCATCACCCATTTTCTGTTTCTCTAGCTCGACATCTCTGGGCTGTTTTCAGGTGAGATCATGCGTCTCTTTTATGTTTTTATTTTAGATTTCGGAATGAAAAAAGCTTTTTGCGTTTGGCTGTATATGGGTTTGATGGCTTTTCGGATTTTAGATAAAAGTAAGTTTCTGGTGAGTTATGCTCCCATTACCCTGAATTTTATATTCAAAAACAGTATCACTTTTTCTTCACGCTTTCTTTAATTTGTTTGACCAAGTACTTCTGATTCTGGGTGATCCAGATTTCTTTTTACAGATACGAATCTTTTGAAGTAGCATCTTTCATTGGATAATCACGTGTTATATTTAATTCTCTATCTATTCAGGGTGATAAATTTGAGTTTTGATTGATAATTGCAAGACAAGCTGATGTGTGATTGAATTATTTTCACCTGGAGTTGGTGCGTCACCACCTTAAACTACATGACGCAGAATTTTGCTATATTAACTTCTTGTGTGACTATTGCTGCACTTCCTGCTGTTTGGCTGACGGTCTCCTGAGAAGACCCGTTTTCATTTCCATAGCTTACAATTTTTGTATGTGATATTTCCAGGACTGGATCATGCGGACATAACAGTATAGGTTTTCCAGGAAATGTTTTGGAATCAACTGGAGTTCTCCTGATCATAGTTCTCATCTTTTTGTGATATACGACTAAGACAAAGAGCAAAAAATGGCATTGGCTTCTGCTGCAAAAATAATTCTAGGATCAATTGCTTTTGGTATCTTCTGGGTATTGGCAGTTTTTCCAGCTGTTCCTTTCCTACCTGTTGGGAGGACTGCTGGTTCCCTTTTAGGGGCTATGCTTATGGTTATTTTCCGAGTTCTGACACCAGATCAAGCATATGATGCAATTGATCTCCCAATACTCGGTCTTCTCTTTGGAACAATGATTGTCAGTGTTTATCTTGAAAGGGCAGATATGTTTAAATACTTGGGCAAATTGCTTTCATGGAAAAGCAAGGGAGCCAAGGACTTGCTTTGTCGAATTTGCCTGATTTCTGCAATCTCAAGTGCTCTTTTCACCAATGATACCTCTTGCGTTGTTTTGACTGAATTTGTATTGAAAGTTGCCAGGCAACATAATCTGCCTCCTCATCCTTTTCTTCTTGCCCTTGCCTCAAGTGCGAATATTGGGTCTTCTGCTACTCCTATAGGCAATCCACAAAACCTGGTTATAGCTGTTCAGAGTAAGATTACTTTTGGGGAATTTGTGTTTGGAATTCTTCCTGCAATGCTTGTGGGAATTGTCGTGAATACTATGATTCTAATGTCTATGTACTGGAGGCTATTATCATCTGCACAGAAGGATGAAGAAGCGGCCACTGCAGATGTTGCAGCTGATGATGTTTGTTTTCATCGATTTTCACCAGCTACTATGTCTCATTCTGCAAGCATTCAGAGCTCCCCTAATATGAATGGTCACTTGAACCATGTTGAGACACTAAGAAACCGAATAATTTCAGCCGAGAATGACATCCACAATAGCCCTAGCATTGCATACGAGTCTGCAAAGAATTCAAATGCATCAAAAGAGGATACAACTGATGGATCTTCCCAGAAAAAGGACGACGTTGTTTCAAAGAGGGTAGCGAGGGAAGAGGTGGTTTCTTCAAAGTCTATGGATAAGTTGCGTGCAGATTCAATGTTTTGGTTGACGGATGCGGCTACTCAACAATTTACAGGAGAAAAGGAAGATTTTTCAGTAAAATGGAAAAGGATGTTGTGGAAGTCATGTGTTTACCTTGTCACTATCGGCATGCTGGTTGCTTTGCTTATGGGTCTGAACATGTCATGGACTGCAATCACTGCGGCGCTTGCTCTTGTTGTTCTTGATTTCAAGGATGCTCGGCCATGCCTTGAAAAGGTATAATCCGTAATAACAGTGATCTTTTATGTAATTTTTTTCCATTTCATTCTAATATTATTGTTAGAACTCATGCTAGAGAATATGAAGTTTCTATTTGTCGGTTAAGAGCACATGGCAACTCAGTTTACTTTTCCTTCTTTGTCCAGGTGTCCTATTCACTTTTAATTTTCTTTTGTGGAATATTTATCACTGTCGATGGCTTTAACAAAACTGGAATTCCAAGTGCCATGTGGGACTTCATGGAGCCGCATGCCAAGATAGATAATGCAACTGGAACAGTTGTTCTTGCTGTTGTCATACTTGTAATGTCAAACCTGGCCTCAAATGTACCAACTGGTATGTTAAACGCTGCCCTTATGCTGGTGAAAATCCTGGTTCTAAGTTTTCAATGTGAAATTGTGCTTCCTGACTCTAATATTCATGAACTTGGTCTGAAATGTCAGAATCGTCTTGCAAAATTTTCTTATTGTTAACATGTTTATGCAATCTCAGTTCTCTTGCTTGGGGGACGGGTGGCAGCATCAGCGGCTGCAATTTCTGCAACCGAAGAGAAGAAGGGATGGCTACTCTTAGCATGGGTGAGTACCATAGCAGGGAACCTTTCACTACTGGGATCAGCTGCGAACTTGATAGTGTGTGAGCAGGCTCGACGTGCCCCGCAATTCGGGTACAACTTAACTTTTTGGAAGCATCTTAAATTTGGAGTTCCTGCGACACTAATGGTGACCGGTGTGGGTTTGATACTTATAAGTTGAGTGATATTTTGGCGTGGTTGTAAAATCAATTTCTCAAGTAATGTGTTGTATTCAGCAATTATTTTTGTATAAAGAAGACGACCCAAATAAGACATATTAGTTTGCTTGTGAAATAAAAGCAGATTTGCAGTATGCCATACCTTTTCTTCTTCTGCTCAACCCTTGTTTATGCTTTCTTCTGTAAATCAGACTTTTCTTATTTGAAAATTAGGTTCAATAAAATAATACATAATTTACAGGGCATGTCGGAGCCCATGATGCCCCATTTCATCATTGAATTGGATAATGAACTTATTAAATGGGCCGTGACCCGAAAAGGGCGGTAGTTCGCTACCAAACACCCGACTGGATATTTGAAAACTTTCCATAAGTGAAATAATAAAATTTAATTTAATTTATTAAATAGTTATATTCCAATTAAAAATTATTTATTTGTTTTAAATTAATAAGATTTAATGAATTCGATACCTCATAATAACTATCAAAACATAAATCACATTATATAATTAGTGATGGAAAATGGGTTTTGTATATAATAATTGAGATAGATCCTATTATAATATATAGGCCTCTGAAAAGTAATAAAAAAAAAGTAGCCCCCACATGAAGCATGAGGTAATATGGAAAAATAAAAGGAAAAACTAATAAATAATAAATAATAACAACTCCAGCATATTAATTAATTAATTAATTATGTATAGTAATGAGGGAAAAAGAAAACATGAAATTGCCCAGTAGCCAACAAACATGATGAGAAAGTATAGTGGGGTCATTGGCACGTGCAAAGTGGAGTGGGAAGGCCAAATCTAATGTCCCTACTCACAAGTTTCCTCTTGGGTGCATCTCCCCCCTTCCTTTGTTTCACCCCCTCGAGATCTTCTTCCCCATTTACTAAATCACTTTAAAACCGAATCAATGGAGTTGGGATCTTGTTTATTTGGACAAGGGTGGAAATTGAATTTACTTAATATTAAGTAAGTTAAGGGCATACCTTCCATGAAAAATCATGCACAACCTTCTATTGCATTGAATAATGAAAATGAAAGTGACGTGAAGTATAATTAAGCATAACGCTAAAAATGTTTACAATCATATTCCCCTTCGGGTCCTCCTTTAATTTACCAAAGTTCCAAGTGGAATGGACCCCACCCTATCACTTTATTCTAACCCAATTACACTTATAATATGTCTAAATAAGCCCCCCATTCCTCCCGTGAGATTCAATCCTCTGTTTTTATTCAGGAAAATTAAATTAATGAATTTACAAATAAATTATATATATATATATATATATATATATATATATAATTCCAATATTGACTTTACATGTCAGCCCCATATGAAATAAAATACTATTATAATCAGGCATTTGACAAGCTTTTTCTTGTGCGAAAGGGATTGCATACCTTTCTTTTAATTTTGGATTCAAATTTTACTTATTTAGTATTATTATATATCATCTTGTTTTCTTGGTCTTTATACCTTTCTAGACTTTAGACCTGCAAGTCAATTATCATCTCCTTTTAATTTAATATTCCCAAATTTGATACTTTATTTATTTATTTCTTTATCATATCATCATTTGAATTTTATTGTAAATGGTAGTCTAATAGTTAAGTTAATAAATTTTATATAAGTTGTAGAGAACTATAAGTTAGAGTATTAAAAATCATGTTCTTTTTTATTTAATAAATAATTTTGATCAAAAATATAGATTCAAATATGCTTTTTATGTTATAATTAATAGTCCTCCATAATTTGATATAATTATGATTTAAATTAATATAAATTTGGATCCATGTATGATATTTTTCACATTAATATATCTATTTTTGAATAAATTATAAGATCAACAACTATCTGTATATAAAAAAATAAAATAAAATTATCATCATTATTATTAATAATAGATCGAAAAACTAACTATATCATAATATTAATTTTTAATTCGATTAAAATACATGTTGAAATAACAAAATGCAGCTTGAAATGCTCCAAAAATGCTAGACGAGTGAGTTGCTAGTTTCATGATGCCAGTGATATTCAGCATCAAAATCTGTTTGATTTCACTTGGATCCTCTGAATGGTTATGAATTAATCAAATTTACAAGATTCAACTCTGAATTTTTATGATCATAACATTAATAATCTAAGCAATTTTATCAAATCTTAAAGCAATATTCCAGAAAGTACAAAACCAACCATTCACCCCTATGTCGATGTGATACCCGAAAATCAATACATTCTATTAATGTCAAATCTCTCATGTGATATCATCAACAATTAACAATTGAATATTCTGTTTAATTTAACAAATTTAATTTACTGGATTTTTTACATAACAATCACTAAATAATATATTTGTATTTTTATGATTAAAACGAAAAATGTTATTTTAATTCTAATTTTTTATGAGTGCTTGGAATCGAACTCTCACCCTGATACAAAAGAGGGTTGATGCCACTAAACTACAAGTACTCGGCAGAATAATTGTATTCATGGATGCAGAATACAACTTTTTTAAATTTTTTTTAATTTTATTTAAAGAGAAAAACATTTTATTATTATTATTATTATTATTACATGTAAAAAATATAACTGTAGAGGTTAATTTGCACTCAAATATTCGAAAGATGAGGACACATGATGCAAAGTTATGTCTTAACACGGACAATGCTCTCTCGCTCTATCTTTTTTGTAATATTTTTTTCAATCTTTATCTCTCTATAGACATTCCTGTCAAGCTCCCCGTCTCCACGCGATCTCTACACGAACTCTCAATTCCAAAAATTTTTGAAAAAAATTTCTAACACTTTGTTTAGATTCTAGGGTTTCGTTTTTGCTATTGCACTTGCCAGAAGCTTCACGATTCAATTCATTTATTATTTATATCAATCTCTCAGTTTCTGCTCTTCGATCACTGCTGCAGTGTAGCTTCAAGCTTAAAGTCTGTCAAGTAAGCGGTTTTTTTTTTTTTTTGCCTTTCCTTTTTAGTTTTTACTTTGTTTCGTAGCTCATTCAGCAGTATTATTTGATGTATTGTTATTGTGTTGTCTTTTCTCGTTATGGTATTATTTTTTTCTTTTGAAAAAGTTTAGATCTGTTTGGGAATGTTATTCATTTTTGGCAATTTGAGATCGTAAATGTTTGTTTGGTTCTTGATAGATAATTGGAAGTGATGTATGAAAATGCGAAGTTGGTAAAAGCTGTTGATAGTAATTTATCTTCTTGTATAAAATCCTTCTGTTTTGAAATTGAGGATTTTGCTAATGGAAAGCAGTTTAGGTAATCGGCGCATGTTGCTTGTTCTCTTTGTTGGGAAAGTGTAAAATCTGTAAGAGAATAGATTGTTGTATGAAATGTTTTCGCTGAAAGCTGAGGGTCATTTTATATTTTCTTCATGCTCTTATAGTCATTATTTGATCGAGTATATGAGTTAAACGCTGAGGTTCTTGACTGCAGGTTTTCATTTGCTGAATCTCGCTTAAGTTTTAATTGAATGTTACCGCGTCAATTTATGAAACATTTTTAAGCGGTGGGCTTAATTGCTATACTATTAGTTGCTCTCAAGTTATATTACGTTGTCGCTCTGTCTGGAAACTTCATGATGCGGATGGCTGGGAAGTTCGCAAACTGATGTTGCTTTGATACTCCTGATATCGAGGATGAGATTACTTGGGAGAATTGGAATATAGCAATTGTAAAATCCTAACTCTCATGAAACATGCCTTCATGGTGGAGTAAATCATCGTCCAAAGAGGTAAATAAGAAAGCAAACAAGGAAAGTTTCATTGACTCATTGCATCGAAGATTTAAGGGCCCTACCGATAGTAAAACAAATGTCAAGTCTGGAGGTTCACGAAGACATTGCAGTGAAACAATATCAGCGATAGGATCTCAATCTCAATCAGGATCACGGTCAACCTCACCTTCCAAAAATCATGTTTCGAGATGTCAAAGTTTTTCCGAGAGGCCTCATGCTCAGCCACTTCCCCTTCCTGGCACACGCCCTGCAACTATGGTGCGAACAGACTTTGAAATTGGCATGTCAACAAAATCAAAATTGGAAAAAGGCTCAAATTCATTGTTTATACCTCTAGCAAAAACAGGATGTATCAGTATTGCAGCAAATCCAACAGATTTAGATGGAGATTTGGCTGCTGCTTCAGTTACTAGTGAGAGCTCCATTGGTAGTGATGGTCCTATTGACTCAAGGCAGCATAGCCCCCTCGCATCTGATTATGATCAGGGCTACAGAACTACTACGAGCAGTACTTCCTGGTGAGAATGCTTATTATTTGAACCGAACATATGTATTATCTCCTTCCATAGTCCATATCTATCAGTCCTCCCTAATTGTTGTCCTCCTTTTTTCCTGAAGTGCTGTGCTCAAGGATCACTCTCCTGTCGACCAAATAAATTATAGAGAGGAAAAGAAGCCAGCTAACATTGCTTTTGGTAATCAATCATCACCTACATCACCCAAACGAAGGCCTCTACGTGGTCATGTGCCAAATCTACATGTTCCACATCATGGTGCTTTCTGCAGTGCCCCGGACAGCTCTATGTCAAGTCCTTCCAGAAGTCCAATGAGAGTATTTGGGAATGAACAGGTTATAAATTCCGCTTTCTGGGCAGGGAAGACCTACACAGATGTCTGTTTACTAGGATCTGGTCAAGGCTCTAGTCCTGGCTCAGGTTATAATTCTGGGCATAACTCAATGGGTGGAGATATGTCAGGACAATTATTCTGGCAACATGGTAAGGGTAGTCCTGAATGTTCCCCAATTCCTAGTCCTAGAATGACTAGCCCTGGCCCCAGTTCAAGGGTTCAAAGTGGTGCTGTCACACCAATTCATCCTCGAGCAGGAGGTGCAACCGTTGAGTCACAAACGAGCTGGCATGATGATGGGAGGCAACAAAGCCACCGGTTACCTCTCCCTCCTGTATCAGTTCCATGTTCCTCTCCTTTTTCTCACTCAAATTCAGCAGCTGCATCTCCTTCCATGCCAAGAAGTCCTGGAAGGGCAGAAAATCCAATAAGCCCTGGATCACGTTGGAAAAAGGGAAAGCTGCTGGGTAGAGGAACTTTCGGACATGTTTATGTTGCTTTTAATAGGTACAAGTAGATGCATGAATTTGCTTATGTGAACAAGTACTTCACATTCACATCAATGTCTTTTACGTGGTAGCTGTTAGATGTAATTGCCATCTTGTTGGGAGTCCATTATTCAGCATGTAGAATCATCAGTTGGCCATCAGTCTCATGAAATATGTGTTTTGCTTTGATGATGCTTCAAACTCCTTATACACTCATTAATAATATAGCTTATTTAAATTCCCATTGGTTAGTGAACATGGCGAAATGTGCGCAATGAAGGAAGTGACTTTGTTTTCAGATGATGCTAAGTCAAAGGAAAGTGCTAAGCAGTTGATGCAGGTAAAATTTCTGTAAAGACTTGAAATTTGTTGCTCGATAGATTCTGCTTGTTCTCACCCCTTGAGTACCCTGGAGAGTTTATACACACTTTTTCTTTCTTAGGAAATCAATCTGTTGAGCCGCCTACGGCATCCTAACATTGTGCAGTACTATGGGTCTGAGACGGTATGTATTATATGTGATATTTTTTTTTCTCATCTTTGATGACACATAGGATTCAGTGTTTTTTACTTTCATATAAATTTTATTGTGATGTTATGCATTGTTTTGGTTATGAAAAAAGTGAACTGTCTACTTATCAAAGATATTCAGTAAGAAATTAAAGAATCCAAAGGATAATTGGTAACTGAATATTTGGTCATTGGATTTATTTCTTTGTGCGGCACATTAAGCCTGATAATTTGGTATCCACACTTGTTCACAAGGATCCAAGTCATTTTAGCTAACATGCCTCTGAATGATTTCCTGGACAGGTTGGTGATAGACTTTATATTTATCTGGAGTATGTCTCTGGTGGTTCCATATACAGGCTTCTCCAAGAGTATGGACAGTTTGGTGAATTAGCAATTCGCAGTTATACTCAGCAAATTTTGTCAGGACTTTCCTATTTGCATTCAAAAAGCAATGTTCATAGGTAAATAAAGTCATTCATTTTATCATTTGCTTATGGGGAACAATTTTTCAGTTTATATGTAATGTTCCAATGTTCTTACACTACCTTACTTGTACAGAGATATAAAAGGAGCAAACATACTTGTGGATCCAAATGGTCGCGTCAAATTGGCAGACTTTGGGATGGCAAAGCATGTAAGTGGACCGAAGTCATTTTTTATTATGTCACTTTGGAATTCATCAAATTTGATTAAATTTAACTAATGCATGTGGAATTAGGGGCTTGAATCAATTGAAAAGTGTGTATGGTGTATTGGAAACTTGGTAGTTCTTAACTGGAACATTTACCATGTTGAAACTAGTTTATTAAGTTTATAAGCTATGGGTGCATGCACTAGTGGCCAATGATATTTTATGTGGGGCAACATGCTCATCTTAAGGGGCTGTTCCCGTTTCTGGTTACCTATCTTATGCCACAATTATGGCTCGACCATATCTGCTAGGTAATGTGATCCAGTCCTTCTTCAGCTTATCTGATCCCTCGCTGTTTTACAGATCACTGGACAATCATGTCCACTATCGTTCAAGGGAAGCCCTTACTGGATGGCTCCTGAGGTCAGGACATTTTTTTGTTTGACATTAATGTCATTTACCATGCCATTCTTCCTTTTTTTTTTTTATCAATTATTTTCCTCCATTGCACAGGTTATAAAGAACCCAGGTGGTTGCAGCCTTGCTGTGGACATATGGAGTCTTGGATGCACTGTATTGGAAATGGCAACAACCAAACCACCTTGGAGTCAGTTCGAAGGGGTGAGTCATAACCAAAGTGCTAGGAATTATAGAAAATTTGAACCTTTGCTTAAATCATACTTCTTTTGAAAGTATTTGAGTGCTCTCAGCTGCATGACCTGGGCTCTTTACCTCGCGTATTTATTCTTCTTCTAGTTGTCTAATAGTGGTAATTTTATGACCTCAAGGTTGCTGCTATGTTTAAAATTGGAAATAGTAAGGATCTCCCAGCAATTCCAGATCACCTCTCTGATGAGGGCAAGGATTTTGTCAGGCAATGTTTGCAGCGCAATCCACTTCATCGCCCCACTGCTGCCCAGCTATTGGACCATCCTTTTGTGAAATCAGCTGCACCTATAGAAAGACCTATTCCAGGGATTGAGCTGACGGAACAACCTGTTGCAGTTACCAATGGGGTGAAAGCTCTGGTATTTTTTTTTGTTAATGCTGTTCTTTTACATCTGTTACTGTGTAATATGTTTGTACCACAAATAGGACCATAAATGGGTTGAGCTGGTTCAGGTTTATGGTAAATTTGAACTCAACCTCAGTTTTTTTTAACTGAGATCAAACCCAACTCAGCTGGATTATATTTTTTAACGTTAAGCCCACACCCAAAACAGATTATGAGCTTTGGGCTAAGCTTGGGCTACCTTAATTTAAACATTATTTTATTTGAACATTCATAAGATTTTATATATAGAAATATGTAATACAAAACATTCATAACATGATATAAACATTATGTGTCATAATGTTTTAGGGCATAAATCAATCAAGGAATTTCAACTCAGATTCAGAGAGGCTAGCAGTTCATTCATCTAGAGTTCAGATAACAAGTCCTCATGCCAGGTTTTCCTCATTGTTTTCCCCTCTATATATGTTGTTATAGTCATCATCATTAGCTTTTTTGTCTGATTTCATTTTTGTGACATGTAGCGAGATCCATATTCCAAGGAACATATCATATCCCGTCTCACCCATTGGAAGCCCTTTGCTACATTCAAGATCACCTCAGAGAATGTCTCCACCTATATCTAGCCCACGGACAATGTCAGGCTCATGCACTCCTCTTACAGGTGGCGGTGGTGCTATTCCATTTAATCAGTTGAAACAATCGGTTTATTTGCAAGAGGGTTTTGGAAGCATGCCAAAGCCATCAAACGGTATCTATATGAATGGCCCCTCTTATCATGATTCCAGTCCAGATCTTTTTCGAGGAATACAGCCAGGATCACACTTTTTTGCTGAACTGGTTCCTTGTGAGAATGATGTCCTAGGAAAGCAACCTGGAAGGCCTGCACATGGGGAACTTTATGACGGACAGTCGGCCTTAACTGATCGTGTGTCTCGACAGCTCTTAAGGGATCATGTGAAGATGAACCCATCCTTGGATCTAACTCCACACTCTTCTTTGCCTAGCCCGAACAGTGGCATTTAATTTATCCGACTCATATAAAAGCAAGTATCTAGATTGCTGGATCGAAATTCCCAAATTAAATTGTCTGGGAATGTAGTTTTTGCAATAAGGGTTGGGAAGGAATCCGTGGAATAAGGTAAAGGCCCCTAGAAGAAATTGGCTCTCAGAGAAATATCTTGGTCGGGATTAGGTCATAGTGGCCTGGGATTTAGGCTTCATGCCTTTATATCCATGAATGTGAACATGCTAGGCTATTTGGTGATGAGATTCTAGCACTGGAAGTCGAGTCCTGCAGATGATGAAAACTCGCTTCCCAGCAAATCAAAAACTAGCTGCTGTGTGATGACCAGGCATCCATTTGCACAAGGTCAAATGCATAAATCATCGAGTTGTCGATTAAAAACCAAGACAAGAAAGGTCTATTTCTATCAGGGAGATTGGATTCAGGGTGTCCGTGTGTAGCAGTTCCTTCAGTGTGGAACATACTGAAAGGAGTGAGAACTGTACATTCTTATCAACCATGGTATAGAAGAAAAACAAGAATTCAGTGCTACGCTTTCTGGGATCTGAGACTTCTGTACAGATATGGAGAACTGAATTAAGGTCAGAGATTTTGTTTACCGAACAAGCTTGGATTTTCCCAGCCTGTGCGTCTTGTGCCAGCTCAGGTTTATCGCCCTTGTACACCATGTTGGAGCTGATTCATTTGATGTACATTACCACTTGAGTAAATCGCGAGAAGAGACCTTAATCATTCTGTAATTTCTGCTGGAAATGACAATTCATAGTTCTGATGATGCCGACATAAAGTTGCATCCAATACATTTTAAAACCAGTCGATTACAGCTCTGAATGCAATATGCAACAATAGCCGCTATTAATGGTTACATCATTTATTTACAAGATCAATGCTGAAATCCCACAGCCTCTTAGCCAAATTCACATCCCTGGCAGTCGGACTTGCTTCACCTAAGCTGCTGTTAACAAAATAGGCACCAGTTATCCCCTCCACCTCAGGGTGCAGCGCTGCATAGCATGTCGTTGCCGCCCCCTGTTTCATAATTATCAACTGATTTGTTCCATCGGCTTTTGAGAGGGGCATTTAAATTTGCTGGTTGTTCATTGTGTCAATTAAGGTAATTCATTTTCCAGTGGAATATGGCTCACCTGCTGCACGTTTTTAAGCACACTTCCAGATAACGTCCTAATGAAACCTGCAACAAATCAAGTCTTCTAAGACATCTATCAAAACAAAATCTTGATAGAGAGCAAATTATTTAGAAATGATATGCAGAGTTCATTAGCAAATAATCCCATGAATGATTCTTACCTGAAAATTTTAAAAATTCATTTTACTAAGCTGATTTACTTCAAATTTTCAAATGAATTTCATGAACATTATCAAATTCATGAAAGGTAAGTCAAAATCCAGGCATGAGAACTTCTAAGACTTCTAAGTCATGAAGGCTTGTGCTATTACCAGCGACAACACTTTGACTGGTAAAGTTGCTGGAGAAAAAAAGATTGGTGGGTATCATCCCAGGATGAAGTGAATTTGCTGTAATGTTTGCCCCGTCATCCTGCTCAGGAAATAATATTAGCTTGATAGACTCCTCAGACACCATTGATAAGAGTAGAACAAACCGTTTCAGCCACCTTTAAACGTCTCGCAAGCTCATTAGCATGAAGAACATTGGCAAGCTTTGATTGGCAATACGCCAGAAATCTGTTGTACCTGTATTAAAGTAGCAAGATTCAGATCACAAGTACAAGTTAGCAACTAATTATATGATTAATTCTAAATTTGTAGTTGTAAATGTTACCCTGAAGGATCATTAAGATTATCAAATCTAATTCCTCCTCGGTACGAGATCCGGTGACCCTCTGATGAAACATTTATGATTCTTCCTTGCCTTCCACTTTTCCGTGCCGTCTTTTTCATTGTTTCCAGTAAAAGATTTGTCAGAAGAAAATGCCCTGCAGATAGATATTTAATGTCCAGAGGAAATTCAACGGTGAACATGATAGAATCCTAGTTCTCTGGATATTAGCAACACACCCAAGTGATTTGTAGCAAAATGTTGTTCTATGTTATCTTTGGAAAGCATGAATTTTCCCGTAGACATGCCTGCGTTGTTTCTTGGAGCAATCGAGAGGTACAAAACAAAAAAGAAAGAACAGAAAGTAAGAGCTTGGCAATAAACAAACGTCACCTCCAAATCCAATCTGTGGAGAATAAGAAAAGGAAAATGTAAGATCCCTCCTTACATAAGGATGTTAAGTGGAAGACGAGAAGAACTGAAATTTGAAGCAAAGTTCCTGACGGAAGCCATGGAACTGAGATCGAGTTCCATCGCATCAACTTTGGCAGTTGGGATTTCCTTTACTATAGCTGTTTTGACATCTCGGGCAGAAACCATGTTCCTTGCCCCCATAATTACATGAACACCACGCAACGCAAGTACCCGTGCCGTTTCAGTACCAATACCATTAGTAGCTCCTGTCATATGCACATAATAGCAACCGACAGATATCAAATCAGGAAACTGATTCGTCCATAAAGAAATTCAGCGCGATTAAGACAATACCCAAGTTAATCAGAACCGGGTGTAGATATTTTAGTTTTTCCTTCTTCCCAGATTTTTGGTCGGAAAGGTTTTATCTTTTCAACTAAAACTTGCAAAAATAGTTGAAAGAAATCGAACCCATAATCTGAAAGTAGGAGTGAAGCAGCTCCAATAAAATTGGAACCAAAAAAGGAAAACCTGTAATAACAGCGGTGAGACCAGATCCATCTATTCCATGTGTTACTTCTTCTGCAGTGGAAGAGGCTGAAAATTTGGAAGATGCTTTCTTGCTAAACAACCACCACATAATGGTCTTTGTTTCTCGTGTACGAATTGATTGCAAAAAGCTTTTAATCAATGATCTTGTGCTTATAAACCGACTTCGAATCTCTCTTTTTACCTTCCGCTATTGAACTTTGGTAACAAAAAATCGCAAGCTTGTTACAGAGGTTGGCGCGACAATAAGTTGTCTCACCACAAAACGCAGATAATAAGCGTGGATCGCATAAGACGGTAGTAGCTCAGCACCGTTGCTTAAGAATGTTGTCTCTTCCGCGATGGAGTTATATATATATATATGTATTATGTAATATGTGTAGTTAGCAGCTGTGAGATGCAAGAATGATGATTTCATCTCATCCATGGTCCACAATTCGCTGAAACGACTTCTGGGCACAAATAGAAATTCACTTATTGCTCATGCCATACAGATGATCACAAGAATCACAACTTTTTCAAAGAGGAACGAATGGAATTTAAAGGTTTCACAATTCTCATTATCATATATTTCATTAATAGTTGTACATTGTCAGCATGCCTAGTGAAGCGCAAACGACAATATCGTTGGGAGAAGAATGTGAGAGCGGCGATTCAGCAGACAATTCTCTTGCAAAAGTCCCAGAGTTTTCTTTGCAAGTTCAACGTCCGTAGCCTGAGAACTTGGTTTCGCCAAGTTAGTCTGAAAAATATTCCCCCCTTAAATCCTTAACTTGTGGACACAACGCCACGTAACATGTTGCAGCACCATGCAGAGTGTAAATGAAATTCAAGAATATATATATATGGATAGAATTCAGGTCACGAACAAAAGGTGTGTGATACAAGCCTGTCATAGAATTCAGGTCACGAACAAAAGGTGTGTGATACAAGCCTGTCATTTTCTCACCTGCGGCACATTTTAAAGCACATATCTACCAACATATTCAACGGTTCCTAAAATTAGAAAGAAAAGATGTGGCCATCGAGTCAAAAATTTACTAAACAATATTAAATTTTAAATAAATATATATAATAAAATATTAAAATTTATTAACAATTTTAATACTAATATATTTATAATATTTTTAAATAAATAAATAGTATAAAGTTAGGTTCTTTGATTTTGTATATTTTGAAAATATCATATGATATTTTCTTTATTAATTACTTTAAATATTTATAGCTCAATTGTATTATTCAACCATCAACTATCTTATTCCATAAGTCTATTTTAATAATATTCATTATTAAGAATGTTTTTTTAATTATTGTTATCATTAGTAAGATTAATATTAACTCAATTAGACAATAAGATAATGAAAAAATCAAATGTTTGTCTATTTGAACTATTTTCACAATAATATTTGTAAGATCACAACAATTTAAGATACTATTACTAATTCTCATATGATAAACATATGTGTTAATTGTTCATTTCAACAATAATTAAATCAATCATAATAATAAATATCTCAGCATGATAATGATGATAATAAATAACATATTGGCCTCTATTCCTCGAACAACCTCTAATCAATATGATATCCTCCACATTTCACACTAGAATAAATATTATATCACAAAAGTTTTTTACCTCTTCCATAAATATATTAAATTTATTTCTTTTAAATCTCAAGCACTCCTACCATCATATATATTTTATACGATTCTCATGTTGTAAATAAATGTATCAATGAGAGGTATGTCAATATGAGCCTTACCCACAAAGATAACTGCTATACAAAATAAAAAAATGTTATCCATGATAGCACCAACTACTAATCAAAGCTGAACAACTACTTGCTCCTACAATTACAATTAGTAAAAGGCATTACATAATTCACTTAAAACTAAGGTGATTCTTTAATTTGTATCACTTTTTCCTCCATTATCTTCTTTCATGGAGTGAGTTTTGACCCTTTTGAGCTTTTTACAAGTACTTTAGACCAAATATACCATTCACTTCTCAACACACCAAAATCCATATTGTTGCATGCCCTGCAATCCATTCAAGCAGCTCCCACATAAGCAATACCATTATTAACATTCCCGTTTCTAATGGAAACATTAACATTTCCAGCATTTCCAGAATTAGCAAAAGCACTCGCAAAAGCATTAACACTAACATCCCTAGCAGATGCATTACCATTAACAACATTAATAGCACCATCGGAAGCATTAGTATTAATAGCACTAGTAGAAGCTTTAGCATTTCCAGCATTAGAATTTGCATTAACATTGACCGCATTAGTAGAAGAATACGCATTTCCAGCATTCCTAACATTAGAATATGCATTAACATTGAAAGAATTAGTAGAAGAATAATACACATTTCCAATACTAGCGGAAACAATATTAACGGTATTAGCAAAAGCATTAGCATTTCCAGCAACAACATTTCCAGTACTAGCAGAAGCAATAACAATACCAGCACTAGTATAAGCACTAGTATTTCTGAAAGCAACATTAACATCACTAGCAAAAGCATCAGCATTTTGAATGACAGCATTAACATTATCAATTTTAGAACTAGCATTTCCTACAAAGCAGATGCAGCTTATTATTTCGAAAAGTAACATTAATATTATCAGCAGAAGAACTAGAATTTCCTATAAAGCAAGTACAAATTATTATTTGAAATAGCAACATTAACATTATTAGCAAAACTAGCATAACAACTATTTTCTCAACCTCTCGTTCACTATTATAACAATCATTAATAAAAGTCAATTGAGCTTCAAATTGACTTGGTTGTAAATCAACCGTATCTTGTCTGTTTTATTGTTGTCTACACCTTTTATCTGGTTTTCCGTACAAAAGAGAGTACATTTAGCTAATGTTGGTTAATGATTTTAGTGGTGGTACATACATCGTTAATTGGTCCTGTTCTTATACGGTAGCCCTTAACATTATGACCTTTACTTTAAAAGTTTATGCAAGTAATTTCTATACTTTTACATGACAACTTGTCAACCTTTTCAATTTCATCTTTGTCCTTCCTTTTACACTTTTATGACTTGCCAAGTAGAACCTTGAACAAGGGTGGTAAAATTGCTTCTCCTCCATGTTTATCCCAAACATCTTTCCTTTCTTAATGATTGTAAAGAATGTCCTTATGCGTTAAGGTATGCGGCATTAGTACTAAATATTGCACAAACCGTGTGTATTGGCATTGTATATTACTCAATTGTCATTCTTTACAACTATAAATCCTCTTTCGAAGGTTCACAATGTGCTATTTAGCACATGCTCAAAAGGCTAACAAGACCACCAAACTCGGACAGAAGGACCGCATGAAGATTTTTTTTTGAAAAAGAAACCCACTGGTGATAATTAAATAGGACGTATTCAGCATTCAGGTAACCTCAAGTTTTCTTTTAGTTTTGATTTACAAAGTCAATGGTTTCACCCTCATAATTTGACGATCTAAATCATATTATTTTAAAGTATAGAAATCTCACTTTGTGATTCACACATTGCTGGCTAGTTAAAGGAATCCTTACTGAAAGCATCAATAAATGTTTAAGAGCTCAATGTAATAAAATCTTTTTTGTAAAAAAGAAAAAAGACGCTAAAGCAGTTCAGATGAGAGAAGATAAAATGAAATAACCTGCACAACAACGGTTAGACCAGATCCAAGTGTTCCATCTATCACTTCTTCAGCTGCAGAAGATGAAAATTTAGATGACCTTCTCTTGATAGGACACCACCACATAGTGATCTTTCTAGCAAAAACTTCCACAAGTAATTTTTTGATCTATCACCTGAACCTTATCTCTTTTTTTCCTTTCCCGTTTCACAAAAAAAAGCATGCTTGTTGCATGTCTGGAGAAGCAAGAGGCTTTGACACCACTAATGTAATAGGTACTTATATGGATCACGCAAAAAGAGCCGTAGAGTACTATAAATTATGTTGTAAAGTAGCAATGATAAGATGTATAAACAAAAACTATTTATGGCTCATGCTTCATGAATGATCATACAACTAGACTTTTGAAGGAAAGGAATTAAAAGGTTCATAATTCTCATTATCGTGTTCTTCACTCTTGCTCTAATAGTCTTCATACAATAAAATAATGTCTAAGAAAACATAACTCAGAATACAGTTCAAGATAATGGTAAGAAAACATAACTCACAATACAGTTCAAGATAATGGTAAATAGTTGCTTTTCGTATTGATATCTTTGTGGGGCATTTGAAACTAAGACCCGTCATTCAGTTAACCATTTGCTTGCTCAAGTCCCAGAGTTTCTTTCCCTGTTCAACATCCATAGCCTGAGCTCTTGCTTTGGCCAAGTTACTGTCGGAAAAGTATTCACCACTTACACCCTTAACTTGTGGATGCAACGCCACATAACAAGTCGTTGCAGCACCCTACAAAGTGCAAATCAAATTCATGAAAATATATGATGCTGATTGCATAGGATTTGGTTTGAATATGTGCAGCCGCTATTTAGATCAAGAAAACTTGTATAGCATAAATGTTTATGTCAAAGATTTGTCTATTTCTCACCTGCTGAGTATTTTTGAGGGCAAGTCTACCGAGGCTGTTAATAATGCCTGAAATTAGAAAAGAGAACAGGCATTAAAGATGCATTTCTTATCAAGACATGCCAAGAGCTTTTTCTTTTCATCAGCTTCAGTGATTGTAGGTGAACTAACATGTTATTACATGAGAGAAATAACTACAGAAGAAAAAAATTGGATCCTGTGCTTACCGTTGACAATGGTCATATGACGGAAAAGATTGGTCACTATTGCTCCAGGATGCAGTGAATTGGCAGTTATATTGACTCCATCTTCCTGCTTACCATAACAGCCAAACGCTAAAATAGATACAGTTGTAGTTTAAACATAACAAGATACCTTTTCAGACTCATAAAGATATTATTTACTATTAGATATGACACTTGATATTCAATATTGGTTGCTGTCATCCAAGGGACAAGATCTGTGCCGAAGGAGCAACATTAAACTTATTGATATTTCAGCTCAAAATGAAGAACACAATTTAGAGTGAAAAGAATTTCTAAAGTAATTTAGAATGAGTAGAGAGACATTTAATCTAACATTGTTAGCATAAAAATGTACTAGAAAGATCCTTCAAGTTTTCTAGCAGGATAAGTATAGCATAAAAAATTATAAATAGAAGATATATTTTCCTAGCATTCAAAACTATAAACGCCATTATCAAACAATATGATTTGTTTGATGTTGTTTAGTAAGCAAGACTACTTTCCATTAACTTGACAGTTGACAACAAAGATGAGGCTGCATACCTGTAAACGTCTAGCGAGTTCATTAGCATGCAACACATTCGCAAGCTTAGATTGACCATAAGCTTGAAGGCTGCTATACCTGTAACACAATCATACTTTTTCATGCGAGGAATATAAAATAAACAGAGCAATATTGTACCACGAAATGAAGAAATGAACTTGATAAAAGTAGCTTCTTATGCCTAGAAATTTGCATCAAATAAGTAAAGAGATAGTCAAAGTGAGCTCCTCTATACCAAGGACAAACTCTGGAACAGTCAACGAGCCAAATGGAATAAGACTATAGCCAAGAAATTGGTGTGTCTCACAAAGAGACATGCAAAAATTGGGCATACAGCCATTCATAATTGCCAACTATCAAAATGAACAATCAAAAGAAGTCTTAAAATGTGGTTTATTTACCCAGACTGGTCATTAATTTTGTCAAAACGAATTCCTTCACGATAAGAGAATCGATGCGCCTCTGATGAGACAATCACAATCCTTCCTTCTTTGTTACTTTCACGGGCAGTTTTCTTCATGGTGTCCAATAACAGATTTGTCAGAAGAAAATGACCTGCAACAATTTTCATTGAGATAGACCTATCTCTGACTACGAAATTGCAGGAAACTAAAAGAATAAAAAGACCAAGTTTAGCAGATAGTCGACAATGAAGAGACAAATGAGCTTGAGTTTTGCATGGCAGCTACGGTTTCAAATTTCAGTGTTCTATGTAGTTCAAGTTAGATGTAGCATACCTACGTGATTGGTTGCAAACTGTAGTTCTATGTTGTCCTTTGAAAGCTTAAATGGAGTTGCCATAACTCCAGCATTGTTACTTTACAGTGAAAAAAGAAAAGAAAGAAATTAGAATTAAGCAAGCATGCTTAGGATACAATTGTAAATGGATAAAGCTACCACCAAAAATCTCATTCTACTCTTACATTAGGATGTTTAGCGGAAGACCTGAGGAATTGAAATCTGATGCAAACTTTCTCACAGATGCCAATGAACTGAGGTCCAATTCCATTGCATCAACTTTGGCTGATGGGATTTCCTTTACTATGGTTTCTTTGACACCTCTTCCAGCAGCCACATTCCTTACAGCCATAATTACATGGACACCACGTAATGCAAGTACCCGGGCAGTTTCAGTGCCAATACCACTAGATGCTCCTGACAGTGGGTGACAAGAAATAGCAACCCAGTCAGTAAAAATGGTATGCTATGATACATAATGTTTTATGAAATCTACAGCACTGTGTTATTTAACCAATCTGAAGGTTATGATCCTAATTAAAGAATCATAAACTATTGTTTGCAAGATAAGAGAGAGAGAGAAAATGAAGGAAAAGAAGAGAGAGAGAGAAAGCAGATAGGAGAAGAAAAATATTCTGCTATCCATAAAAGACTTGTTTGTAACAATACCCCATGTTGAGAAAATCCTTGTCCTCAAGGATTATAAACTGAAACCAATCACTCAGACTCCTTGAAAACTAATAGCTGCTGCTCTTTTCATTTTAATTCCCTTTTAGCAATTTGACAAAACAAGAGAAAGGCAAGGGAAAGTGAAATAAGATGGGAAAAGAAAATAACTATGTTATTGATAAAACTATCCATTAAAAATGATAATTTCTCTCCTATTTATTAGTACTGTGAGACTTGTTCGTAACAATGATCCTATTGAATCATAAAAACGTGTTACTGTTAATATCTGGATGATGACCAGCAACGGTTGGACGAGTGAAGCCCTTGAAAAGATTTTTCAAACAACACTAGATCTGTAGACTCAAGCCGTAAAGTAAAATCCTTTGCATCACGTAGCTTTCGTTTAATGGATTAATACTTCTTAATCATGGCTTTAAAGGATATGGACAGCATATATTTCTTGTTCGTCGTCCAGTGAACTGGCATGTAACAAATACTGTAATAAATTCATAGTTTGTCAATCAAAGCATCATCAATCGGCAAGCAGTTTGATCATATTCTGATTATTCATTGCATACATGAGGAAACATATGATTGAAACAGCACCCAGATCAAAAGAATAAGGAAATCCGATTCCTTTTTACGCAGAGAAAACAACGTGCACATTAGAACAAATAGAAAATAAGTTGGTTAGTAATAGGATTTATGCCTGAAGTTCAGGTAGGACGATAAACAGAGTATATAAAACAGCAATTATATCCTTTGCTCGCCATGCAATACCACAACATCAACGAATAAACACAAACGATCCAACAAATTAAATTTTGTACCTGTAACAATGGCAGTGAGACCAGAGCCATCAATCTCTTGCGTAACTTGCTCAGCTGTGGAAGATGACGAGAACCCAGATGGGCCTTTCCTGCTAAACAACCACATTCCTGCCTGCGTTCAATTTCCTTTCTGGGAGAATGAGACAGTGAGCGGTTAGGAAGGAGTGGTCATTTTTGCTTATAAATATAGGCAATTTCTCCGAGTAGGTGGACTGCATGGTGCCAATCAAATGTCCGTGTTGTGAAAATGAAGGCTGACAGATTAGATACCAAGGAGTAAAAGGCAGGAGCTGTTAATTTGAATTGATGAGATTTCAGTTTACATCCATTAATGATGCTTCGCTGTTTCGTCTGGTTAGAAACTTTAACTTCATATTTAAGTTTGATTGTACATGGATCTCGTGATCCTTGGTTCTGGGAACCGCCACCAATGAAAGCAAAATCATGAAACTGCAACGGAGTTTAGCATCATAAACATACCATCCCAAAAACTAGAAAAATCGAGTCATGGACATCCTTAAAAATTGTCCGAGAAAGCATGGATCATTGTAGATTTTTTTAAGGATCCATTCCAGTTCCATTGGATCCTCCCTCGCACCCGTTGCTTGTTCAAATGGACAAATGTCGGGCCCGAACTCAAAGCATAGACCTCAAGTAAACTGTCCATACTGACGGAAAACCATTTTCAAAAAGAAAAAAACTGACGGAAAACCCAACTGAATTTCTAATCGAGAAAATGACACAATTGCCGTTGCTTAAAAATTATTATAATTTTCAGGATTAATTACGAAAACAATAAGCTTTTCAAAAATATTTTAAAATAATACATAAATTTGAAATTATTTTGATTAAAAGTGGATTTATTACATTAAAACGTAAAAATCATTATTTTTAATATTCTTCCAAAATCAGTTATTTTTATTTATTTCTATATTCATATCATTTAAATATATAAAGTCTTATTTATAGGATATTTTTAAACTTATAAATTATAAAATATTTGATTATATGTCAAATACTATTATTAAGTATTTTAATAATCACGTATTAACTGTTCATGGACTAATTATAATCTTTGCAATACTTGAATGTTGAATACAAAGCACGTCGTCATAGTTGCGAACGCTAAACCTTCAGGAGACCTTCATACTTCTTCTTCTTAAAGCCGGAGGAAGGACAACATAAGCTTAGTTGTGGAATCATGAGACAATCACAACTAAGAGGTGCCTGATCTTGCGTAAGATTATAAATAACCATCTGATTTTTAGTGGGAGCGGCAGACACAATGTTTAAATTCTGGACTCATCTAGTTACTTCCATAAAGAAATTATCTACAGATTCAACTTTTGGTTCATTTAGACAAATGATCCAGGAATGATGGCGGGCGGCTACTGTTACCTTGTGAAATCAATCAAGGCCTAAGAGGAAGATGATATGCTTTGACAAATGTTACGCCCGTGTCTAGGACCCTAGTAATTTATACGTATGTGTGTACGTATGCAGGATTGCTAGGGTGTATGTATGTATGAATATGGATGTATACGTATATGTATACGTGATTGCTTGCGTATGTACCATGTATTTGGTGCTTGTATGT
>CANYBF010079364.1:0-20151 GCA_948192965.1 Dalechampia spathulata
AAAACAATATTTTGGGACTTCTCACCAACAAAATTAGTAAAACAATGAAAATATACAAAATACTTAGTAAAATTTAAAGAAAACTAAAACAAAACACTTAAAACACATAGGAAATGATTATGAAAAAGCAACATAAAAACATGTGATCAGACATAAGAAAGTAACTTGAACATACTAAAATTGAAACACATTAAAGTTGCATGATAGCTAAAATTCTTTTATTAAAATAAACTCCAACATAACACAAAAACAAAATGACTACATTTATAATTGTTGATTATGATTCCCAATCAAATTACCATAATCATCTAAATTATAAAAAAATAATGCTAGTATGAGTTAAACATCCTGTATAAGTATCATCATGCTCTTCTTGGTTTGCTTTCCTTATATCATATAAATCTCTTAGTTTTGTTAATATCATATAATGCCAACCATTATTTTGAGCGTCTTGTACATAAAACACTTGTTTTGCTTGAGAAGATAAAATAAATGGATCATCACTTAGTCTTTCATTGGTATGTATCAATATAGATAAATTGATAAGAGTTGGCTTGTTGGAATCATGCTTCAACCCTCTAGGCGACTTCACATCCACCTAATAATAATGAAATACTAAAACTTGACACTTCTCATAATAGTATAACTTATATATATTTGTAAGAATACCATAATATGGTAATCCATTAACTTCAACCATGATTCTATAATTTTTTGTTCTTCTTTAACTTTCATGATATAGTATGGAAACGAACCTGTCGATAATGCATGCACTAAATCTTTTGATAATGTTGTTTGATCCATGATCTATTGTTATGATTTCATTTCAACACCCATGATCAATCATCTTTAGCACCTAAAAATGGTCCAAAATTGTAACATTAATACCATTTAATACGATAAACAATTTGTAGATAAGATCATAGAATGGAAAGGTCACGTGTAACATTAATCAATCTTGAAAATTTTCTTTAAACCATCATTACTTTATTGATGCATATCCAATAAAACCATCTTAACCTTATTAAAAATTTATCATTGGGTGTTGAATGCATAATTCTTAATACACTTTGCATTATCAAAATTCCTAGAACAAAATATTATGTATTCATTTGCAATGTACCTTTCTGCAATTGACCCCTCTAGATGAGCTTTGTTACGCATATTAAATTTATGATCACTTAAATTTTTGTAAATATACATCCACTTGAAAATCATATAAAATTGTACATAATGATATAAAATTAATTTCCAAATTCACAAATAAGAGTGTTTCCTCTAAATAGAATACATCTACTTATAATGTACAGGCCCACTAAGTTTAACTTTTACAACTAAGTAAATAACTAAGTGAACCATGATGGTAAATAAACGTTGAATGAAAAATTTTATCCATATGACATAAACGTTTTACAATATAGATCTTTAAACATTCTAATTTCATTATATCAAGAGTTTTAACATATAAAGACTTAAAGCATGATGATAATTCAAATACGACAAATACCATGGCATATAGATGCTTTTAATGCTATTAGAAGGATATCTTGTGTTAACATATGAGCATCATGACTTTTTAATCCATTGACTTTTTATTGATATCTTGTGTTAATATATGAGCATCATGACTTTTTAATCCATGGACTTTTTATTCCTTTACATTTACACCTTTTGAAATGTTAGATGCATAACCATTAGGAGCTTTCATATTTTTCAAAATAGAAAGAAATAAATCTTTTTCTTTAAGTGATAGAGTATATGATGTACTAAGATAAATCCATTTATTGTTAGATGCCAAAATTGGATGAAGTTTTGACCATATATTCATATCTTATAGGATAATAAGAGCTTTTAAATTATCTTTACTCTTCCCTTCAAGGTTCAACAATATTTCAATCAAATTATCACAAAGATTTATTTTAATGTGCATCACATCTAAATCATGTTGAAGAAGATTGTATTCTCAAAAAGGTAAATTAAAAAAGATGCTTCTCTTTTTCCAAATTGGTTGCATATTTCTTAAATCACTTCCATCACATCCATCATTCCTTGTATTTGCATAATTTCCAGGATTATTATCAAAATCATCAACAGCTTTAAACATTAAATCTTTATTGACATTTTGAGGCTCTACACCAAGCCTTTGATCTAGTATTAACCGTCCATTATCTCTTGATCTCTTTTTTTTATATATAGTTTTCAAAGATATAAATGAATTCAATCTCTTCTAATTTCTTTAAAATATCATATCAAAAAGCTAGAACTTGAGGGAATCCTACCTCTTCAATACCATTAAATTGATCCTTTTAAAAATGAAAAGGATGGCCTTATTACAACCATTATCGATGAACCATATAACAAAACTTTCCTTCATGATATAACCATCTTGAATGAGTTGATTCTACACTAATCGAAAAAGCAACATGTCCTTTTGTACTCTAAGTGAGAAAGTCATTAATAGTGCACATGTGGATTAATAGAAAACTTTGTTAACAATTCAATATTTAAAGATAATATGCATTGAAATTTCACCATTTAAAAAAATAAAAATACAAACTCATACTTTGTTGAAAGGTATAATCATAAAAAATACTAAAATTTAATAAGTTTTCATAATTTTGTTAAAAAATTTAAATTTTAATAATAATATCCAAAAATAAAAAATTATTTATAATAGTAGTTAGTTTATATAATCGATCAAAATTGAGCTTTCATAGTTTATAATGTATTTTTTAAAATATTTTTTATTCACATATCATTGTGATAGAAAATGAAATGCATTTGTTAACCTTTCACATATTTTGCAATTTTGTTAAACCTTTTATATATTTTGTAATTTTAGTTGACCTAATTTTTGATAAAAAAATTTAATTTTTTATTTTTAATCTAGTTTCCAATAGTAATATCATATAACAAATAATTATTTTAAAATTTTTTAACATTTAATAAATTATAATAACGTACTTTTTCAACCAGCTTAAGGAGATTAAGTGCAACTAAAACTCGTCCTCGTCCAATCTCCAAAACTGTCCAGGTGTTATCGTTTTGGTGTCCCTTATGCCCGCAAGCCTTATCTGCTTCTAGCTCGTAGGAGTTTAAGTTCGATTCAACTTCTTCTTCCCAAAACGCAATTCTGACAGGTTGTTTCACCTCGTCTTATGCCCATAAGCAGTGTCCCGAAACTCTAAAATCCAAATAAGCTCTAAAAACTCCCAATTAAGCATGTTTTCTAAAACTCATCGTTTTTGACCTGTAAAATACAAAATGTACTCAAGTCAACTGTTTTAACAAATAAATAATGCTAAAATGGGTGCTTTGTGGGCATAAAACACGACACTTTGACGCTCGATCAAAGAGTTATGATATTTACTCATGTAATGAGCATTTGTTAATTTTTTTCCATTTATTCTTGATAAATGATAAATGTAAAACATATGTATATTGTGGAAAACTAGTAAAATATAAAATTAAATATATTGATTTGAATTTTATGGTTAAATAGTTTGCAATCTTGATATTTCTATGTAATAATAGTTCAACTCCTTATTTTATTTTCCTTTTAGTTTATTAATAAAATTCAATGTTATACATTTTTTAACTTGAGAAAATTATACTCTATATATTTTTTAAAAATCTATTTTTCCTTTTTCAATGCCTTAAAATAATACTCTTTCCTTTTGAGACACAAGTTCAGTAGTTTGTTATAGTCTTTTAAGTTTCAAACCAATAATTTTAAGATACATTTTATTCATATATAATTCGTAAAGATGCAAATATACAATTTTATGTAACATTAACAGAATGCTCGATATCCCATCTTGATACTGAGATGCTTTCCTTGACTTTCAATTATTAAACTTTGCACCATGTTTTAGTTTATTTTACAAAATAAGATTTAAAATAATACTCTTGAAAATAGGATTTCAACTCAAATTATGATTCAGTTTAGCAAATCAAACCTTATGAAGTTTATACCTTAAAATTTGGGTTGATATTATAAGATTAGTAAAGAATTATAATCCTTTATTAGACCACTTGGTTGGCCATGGTTTACAACCAAGGTCATTTAGTTCAAAATGCTTAATTTTAAAATTGGATTGATAATTGATCCTTGGTTTGTGAATAAGGTTTCTCCAATTCATTTTGATTAGTTTAGGTCACCTTAAACCTTAATATTCCATATATAATCATCAATGATGATTCTAATAAGGCAAATCACTTTGATTATCCACATACCACTTTATTTCAATTTTTAGAAAAACACAAAACTAATAAATATTCTCTATTTTTCTAAAATTATAGTAACCAAAACATCATTTTCACTTTGTTTCCTTAATTATTCTATATCCAAAACTCAAGTTCAATTAGTTCATATGTGAAGTTTTATATCTATCGCATGCTATTTATTTACATATCTTCTATTGTTCAGTCTCATATTATATGAATTAATTACAAAAACATAGTTTGATGATAGTTTACAAACTAATTATAAGTACATAAATATATACAACTGGTGATTTTATATTACTGTCTTTATATTACGTATATACATATGTTAGTTGTATATATAATACAAAACTTATTAGGATATATCAAGTCTTATACCTCATAATTGCAAAATGTCACTTATCAAGGACTAACTAGTCTCTCCTTACCCCAATGATATTAATCTGCATTCATCTAATGATAAATATTGAGTATGAAACTTAATAATGTTTAAAAGAGATAAATAATATAAATAACTATTTTAGGTAATATACAACACATATAATAATGGAAAATATTATTCATGACTCTAGGTTATTAATATGTTGCATTTAATTGTATTGTAATTTCATCCATTTTGGAATAATGTTTAACAACTATTATGACATTTCATATAATTCCAACCATCACATATGTATATCTAGTGCCTATATTATCAATTCATATATTGTACTACTATATAAACATAAGGAACTATCAAATAATGGTGTGACTGACTTGGTAATATCAACTGTATATAATGAAGAATAGTCATAATGCAAGTAATGCTCATTTCATAACATCTATACTTATTCCTTCGCCTTTACTACTCCTTTTGGCCCCATTATTCCCTTTGCTCCCACACAATTGAAAGTACCATCACAGTATCTCATTGTCACATATGCTCTGATAGGGTAACTACACCACATGTCTCATATTCACATATACTCTAGCAAGGTAAATACACCACTTGCCTCAATCATATACTGAGTAGGGGCATAATCCAACCTATTAGACCATAATCACATACCTATCACCATATCCCTCCTTATTCCTTCATATTTTATGCTGTAATGATTTAATATATGAATAACCTAATATTGATAGCATGATGTATGTATGCAATGATTTCATATAATTCACCATTAATACAACTCATAAATAATATATAATTTCCAACCATCAATAATCTGACCCAGATGTAGTTTTATCACCATTTTAAATTCATATATTTCTAAATAAGGAATATTAAATAAAGGATTCAATTTTCTTAGTGATTGAATCCTAAGCATAACATAGTTCATTTTATTTGCCATTAACTCATGACATATATTATGTAAGTCATCAATAATTCTAAATGTACGAGTAAATAATTATCATTTCAATAAAAGACATCAATCTATACAAGCAAATTAATTAATATGCTCATTAACCATTCATAAATTGCTAAATTTAAAATTACTAACCTCTTAAGCAAACTTCTTTTCCTAAAATAGAATCATCTATAATTGGTGATGATTTTACTATAATGAATTCACCTTTATATAGACTATTTGTTTACCTATTAATCTTATTTAAAATGTTTACCTCTAGTTATATCTATAGAAATTAATAATTAATAAGCATAAATATAGAATAATCCATGTATTCATCAATCATTATTAATCGTGCATATATATATATATATATATAATCATAACTCTTAATAAGAAGCATCAACTAATTTTTGATATATCAAACCAACACACTCAAGGGCGTTCATAACTTATTATGATTAAAAATACTAGTCTTTGGGATAATTCCTATTACCATCATTATATAACCACATTTCCAAATAAAACTATCACATAATTAATGAAATTAAATTAGACCATTAACTAATATTTTTATCGTGTTGCATTTGCCTTCATATAGGCTTTATGTTTACCTATCAATTTTATTTGTAGAATTGATAGAAAATAAGCATAAACCTATATTTTCTTATCCTAAACTATAATTCTAGTGTATTCACTAACGAAGCACCCTTTATAATACGTGCATTAATGAAATTTAATGAATTTCATGATGTACTTCTTATATATCTACTTGCTTAATTTAGTTCAATGTGCATGTTTTTTTTCTTAGCTTTTTAAGACACTAATCATATGTGATCTACATGTATGTTTGTTGAGTTGATAACTTACACTAGTTATATTTGCTAACCTCCATATACCCATCCATTAATGATGTAATAATATAAATATACATTTCTTATAGTTATTTAATAATATCCTTTTTTATATCACTCAAAAATTTTCTTTTTTAATAAAAAATTATTTAAACATGCATAACTTAATTCAAGTATGGCGACCAATAATCATATAATCACAAATAAACAAGCAAAAGTTTTCAAACATTTCATAATATTAATGTCATATTCAATAACTATTAGAACACAACCAACTTTATTTTAACCTAAGCATTGATGTTGAATAGCCTCTTGTTCATATCAAAATTGCTTTACTTACCAATATAAAGGAAAAAAGCCTTATCTCATTTGATGAATTATTCCTAAAACCATAAAACTTCCATTCATTTCATGCTTATACCATGAGCTCCCTTAATTCCTCCTATCTTTTATGTCGTTAATTCATCATTGTTTTTTTAGTGTTTTTAAACTTATCTAAGCCATAGTCTACTAAGTTTATCAATAATTCCTTACATATCCACTAAATCACTAACTAAACTTAAATACATTATGATTGCTTATATATGTGGCAACCTTCAGCCTTAATGCCAATTTACTAGTGCTCTTACAAATACCTCTTTTCAATTTCTTTTATCCATTTCTTTTTCCCAAAAGTCAACCATCTAATTTTCCTATGCTTGACTTCCCACATTTTAGCCACATATGCTAGTTCTTCCAATATAATATTAAAGGAATGCTACATGTGCTAATTTCTCCTTCATGGCTTAATTGCCAAACTTAACCCATTAAAATACATATTAATCTTAATCTTTACTTATACTTAATTATTTAATAATACATACATACATACAGACATATATATATATATTAACTTATATCTTTTATTTGTTTATAATAACAATACACTATTAATAGGTAATTCTTTATATATACAAATTAATTTAAACATATCATGTAACAATCTTGTAAGCCTAAATGAATGTGAAAAATTGTTAGATATGACAATTCATGTCATGATATAAGTTTGATTTTATTTAACTATATGATTTTGATGATTAGTATGTCATATAGATACATGGATAATTTATTAGTATTATATGATCATGCATAGTTTCGTAACTTGTTTTGGTTCATGTTATAGTTTCATAACTTGTGGCATTCCATGAGCTTCATAAGCAACTTATTGCTCATGAGATTCTTTTAAGAGTTTTTTTGTTCCATAGGCCAGCTTAGCTCTTCGAAACAATATGTCCAGATCATAGTCATCCATTTCTTTTAATCATGGTTACAATAACACACATGAGGTCTTAATTAGATTTGTAGGTTCTACAATCATATTGCACTTACTTGTCAACATCACTATAATTGTATTAATAATCCTATAACTCTAGGTAATCATACTTTTTCTAAGTTGATGCCCATGGATATCTCTCGTTCCTTTATGCCTTAAGCGAATTTTACAATTTTATTCCCAGCCTTAATATGGTATCTGGATACTAATGCCAATTATCATATTAACCAAATCTAATAATCATGGGTTGTCGATAGCTCATATTGATACTGCTACTCTTCCTTCTACTTCTGGTAATCTTACACTTAATAATGTTCTTCATGTTCCTTCAATTGTCAAGAATTTACTTTATGTTCATCAATTTACTAAAGATAATGCTTGTTACTTTGAATTTTGGCCTAACTCTTATTTGATTAAGGATCAACACACAAGGAGGGAATTAATGCCTAGACCTAATAAGAATAGCACTTACACCTTGTATTCTTTTAACCAAGCTATGGTTACAGAGGCATCAACTCTAGATGCATGGTATCAGTGACTTGGGTATCTTAATTATAATAAATTATCTTATTTCATTTCAAGTAATCTTATTTCTTCTTCTTGTAGGTGTTTAAGTCCTTATTCTAGTTATTTGTTAGGAAAATTAGCTCTTATTATGCTTGTTACTATTGAGCACAAAACAAGTTCTTCATTTGAGATTATTCATTATGATTTTTAGGGACCTTCCCTTATGTTATCTTTCTATAGTCATAAATATTTTATTTATTTGTTGATGATTTTACAATCTATACTTGGGTATATTTGCTTCAAAAATAAGTTGGACGTTTATGTTATATTTTTAGAATTTGAAAAAATGGTTGATCACCAATTTGGATGTAAAATTCAAGGTTTCACTTTGATTTGGGAGGTGAGTTTCAAAAAATTCTCTCTTATTTTAACTCTATTAGTATCCATCATCACATTGCTTATCCTTACACATATGAGCAAAACGGCACCACACAATGTAAGATACGTCATCTTGTTGATACAACTCTTACCTTTTTAGCTCATGCCATGTTACTAAAATCGTTCTAGAATTTTGCATTAGAATAAAGTAATATATTAATCAATGTTTTATCTAGTCTTGTTCTCAAGCACAAGTATCCTCATCAATTACTATTTAAACAAGAACCATTCTTTTAAAACATTTAGGTGTGCTATTTATCCCTTACTTTGTCCATATAATTCTCATAAATTTTCTTATTATACTACTTTGTGTATTAATCTAGGTCTCAGTCCTAATCATTCTACCTATAGGTGCTTTGATCAATGCTTAGCTCGGATTTATCTTTCTAAGCATGTTCGCATCTTTGAACACATTTTTCCTTACGTGGCTTTGCTTGCTACCCATTCTTTAGATGTTGTGTTTACTCCTTGGCTTACTATTAGTAGTATGGCAAATCCTTAATTGGTTCATCTATCTGCTCTTTCTCTAGGTATTATTTCTTAATCAAGCTCTGTTACTCTCTCTTCTTCATTAACATAATCCCAATCCTTTGATGTCTTTATGTCTTCCTTCTCTTTGCCACCTTCATCCTCTTCTTCTCCTCCCCTTACCCAAACTTACACCATGTAATTACACCCTCACTTAAAACCAAACATAAAATATGCTTTCCTTGCTCACCAAAAGCCTAATTATACTATCTCCTAAGCCAAGCCATTTACTAAATGGTGGGCAATAATGCATAATGAGTTTAATGTTCTCTTTCAAAATCATATGTGGAAACTTGTTCCTCGGCCTATTAATAAAAATATTATTGGTAATAAGTGGGTTTTTAGGATCAATTGCAATTCAGATAGCTCCATTGATAGCTATGAGGCAAGGCTTATTACCAAAGGCTATACCCAACAGTCTAGTATTGACTATCAAGAGACATTTCTCTGGTTATAAAATTCATAACTATGTGGATGGTTCTTTTTATTGTTATTGTTCATCAATGGCCGATACGACAACTTGACATCTCCAATGCTTTTCTTCATGGCTTTCTTCATGAGGAGGTTCATGGATCAACCTAAGGGCTTTGAAAATTCCACTTCTTGAGATTATGTATGTCGTCTAAATTGATTGCTTTATGGTCTCAAGCAGGTATCATGATAGTGGTTTCATTGGTTGTCTAAATTTCTTCACTCTTTAGATTTTGCTCCTTCCAAAGTAAATAATAGTTTGTTTATTCTTAAACATGGTAATCTAAAATTTTTTTATCCTGGTTTATATTGATGACATCTTTGCTTCCTTGTTTAGATACCTCAAAGCTTGATTGGTTTCTTAATTACATTAAAGTTGTCTTTCTTATTAAGGACCTTAGGTCTCTTTAATATTTTTTAGGCATCCAAGTAATGCGTTAGTCCAATGGTCTTTTCTTGTCACAACAAAAATACTTGGAAGGATTATTGGTCAAGATACATATGCATCAATCAAAGCTGAGTTCTACACCAATTTTGATTTCTCTTAATCTTAGTAAAGTAATGGGTGAGCCACTTGACCAACCATATCATTATTATCAAGTGCTTGGTTTGCTCCAATATCTTACCTTGACTCATCTCAATATTACTTTTATAATCAAAAAATTATCATAATTTAAGCATTATCCTATTACTATGCATTGGCAAGCAATCAAACAATTTTTATGTTATCTCAAGGGCACTTAAACTTATGGACTCTTATTGTTCAAACACTTTGAATTACATCTTCATTATATTTCAGACAATGATTGGGTAGGTTGTCCTGATGATCATTGTTTGACTGGTGGATATTTAGTATTTTTGGGATGTAATCTTGTATCTTAGAACTCAAACAAATAACCTACTATCACTTACTCCTCTACTAAAAGTGAATATAAGGCTCTCATTAATGTTATTGCTAAGGCACCTTTAGTTGATGTCTTTACTTTATGAGCTTGGATTTTTCAAAATCTCATCAAGTTACTCTTTTGTGTGATAATATTGGTGTTGTTTATCTATCCTCCAATCTAATTCTTCATAGTTATACAAAGCATGTCATGCTTGACTATCATTTTGCTTGGGAGCAAGTGTGTCTGACACTTTATGGGTGTGCTGAATTGGTTACATTGATTAGCTTGCTAATGTTCTCATCAAACCACTTGGATCAAAATCTTTCTTCTTTCTACAAGACAAGCTTAATCTTAGTGCTACTCCATCTTCAGCTTGAGGGGGGTTGGTTATCGCATTATATGATATATTTATATTTTGGATACTTATCACTTAGTTCATTAGCATATGTTTATCCTTCTCTATATTCATCTTGTTGCTATTATGAATAGGGTTATTGTATTTGGTATCTTTATCAAGGAATAATATAATAGTAATTCTCTCATTATTTCTCTCTATCTATTAATTTTAAAGTTAAAAAATATGAATATGTATGAATTAATTTTTAATTGTTAATTAGATTAAATTCTCATATAAAATTCTAATGACCTTTTAAAATAAGTGATAAAGTTCAACAACCACTTTAACTTAAAATAAGATGATATTTTACTAATGAAGATAACTTGATGTGATATTAACATATTCCATCTCTAATCACTATATCAATAAATTTGATTAAAATCCCTCTAGTGACCTACTAATAAAGTAAAAATAGAAATACAATGTTCAAAAATAAAAAGAATTGAAATTCAATACCTAATTTAATTCAACCATAAAAATTTAGTGATATACTATCATATTAATCCAATGACATAATGTTGATGATGATGATTTCGACATCATCAATAATGATAACAACGGTAATGATAATGACAATGATAATGATGAAGATGACATAACTTTCATGTTTTACTAAAAATTAAAAAGGAAAGAATACAATTTCATAATGTTTATATATTAGTTCCATCAGCATTGAAATTTATTTAAACACAACCAACAATTCAAATATAATAAAGTTGGGTGAAAACTTCTATTTGAAGGAAATTATGTCTTTTTCATTCCTAAATAAAACCACCTTGGAGATGATGTAATATGCAATAACTT
The DNA here is from genome assembly GCA_948192965.1 of Dalechampia spathulata. Taxonomy (NCBI): domain Eukaryota; kingdom Viridiplantae; phylum Streptophyta; class Magnoliopsida; order Malpighiales; family Euphorbiaceae; genus Dalechampia; species Dalechampia spathulata. Next base: position 11,757 of record CANYBF010079364.1, read on the forward strand.
TGAAAAAATGCATAGTATTTATTATTAGTCAATAAGGTGATGATGATATAAAAGAAAAGTATACAAGCATCATAACTGGTTTGAATAAAAAGAGATAGTTGAGAGTTAAAATTATAAAGATAAGAATATATTGCAAAAAATGTTAAGATTGAATATGCAAGAACTTGCATGAAACACTTTTAACCTTCACCATATTTAGCAAAAAACATGAAACATTCGAAGAAAACTTCATCATAATGATAAAAATGCAAGTAAATTTTATAAATTATTTATAAAAGGTTTAATATAAGAATACAATGCACTCTATATTAAATTTTCATGTATACATGGTTGATAACAAGGTTATAAAAGATACCTTAGGTAAATAAGTTGTATTAGCACTTTTTGTGATAATAATATATATATAACTATTAAAACACAAAGATATTCATAATGCATTTCATGAAAACTATATATGTAATGAATATGAAAATTGGACATGCAATTACATTAGATTTAAAATAAATGAAATAATATGTCCATATGAAACTATATAGTTATTGTTCACCATAATACATAAAAAAGACATACATATCAATATATAATTAATAAAGTTACTAATCCGATATTGAGTGTTGAAACATTAAATATAATTCTTTTTTTGCCTTTGTAAGTTATCTAATCAAAAATCAAGAATCGAATTTATAATCCAAAGATCTCAATTTATGATTTTTAAAGATGAGGTTGCTAAAAAGAAGAAACAGGAGAGAAAGAATTATACGTTGTTATAATAGAATTCATCAAATTCTTCTAATTACTAACCCAATTACTTCGTATTTAGTAAAGAAATCATAGGTTTTGGATTCTATCAGTTATCTATATTTCATTTGGTGTATCAATTAGATTTAAGGAACTATTAAAAGCAAGCCTTTGAAACTAACCTTCCTCTTCTCCTTTCTTTCATCTTCAATTTCTTCTCCTTTATTTCTAGCTTCATTGTATCTTTCTTCCACTTTTAAATAAAATATTCTCTACTTCATACCGTTATTCTCCTTTTCCTAGTTCTTCTTCTAATTTAAATTTTATCCTTTTTTCATTTCTTAAATCTTATTGATTTATTATCATTAATTTGTTCTTAGATACTTTTTTAAATGTAGTTGACTCTTAAACACCTTGGAAATCTTTAACTAGAGCATCATTAGCATACTTTAAATTTAAATCTTTATCTTGTTAATCTTCATAAAGCTGGTGGAATATCTTTTTCTTTATCTACATCTTATAATTATCTTGGATTTTCTTCAAAGATAACTTCATGTAATCTAATTTTCCTTTGAATTATTCATGACTTGAGTCAATCATATAACCATATTTAATTATTGATGAGGTTTCAATATTAGCTTCTTCATTAATTAAAATTTTCTTACTTCAGTTGAATCTCTGAATTTTTATTGTAATTTTTCTTCAATATCCTTTGAATATAAAGATAAAATTTATCAAAGATGCCATAAACATGTTGCTTCATCAAATGTCAAATTTGAAGATAATGCATTTCTTTGTCATTAGATTACAACATCTCCATCACTTCCATTATTCATCATAAACTACAAAGTTATATTGAATAAACTTTTTTTTATCAAACTTTTGAAGTAGATGTTCTACTAAAAACACATCTAAATATGTGATAGTGACCAATTTTTATTTGAGGTAACCAATTTATTAAATGAGTTATTATCTTTATAAAGTTAGCCAAAATTAGTGGTTATTTCTTTTAATAATACCATTTTTCTAAGAGCTTTTAGATAAATTAATTGTCATTTGATCTTTCTTTATCGTATAAATTCTTGAAACTCCATAGACATATATTTTTTTGCATTGTCTATTCATAACCATTTATATTTGAGTTTAATTCTTTCTTAACTAAATTCTTAAAAACTCTGAATTTTTTAAGTTTACTAACTTTTCTTTGAGAAAGCCTACCTAAATGTATCTTGAGGAATTATTAATAAAAGTTATCCATAATAGCAACTTATTAATGTTTACTTAACTAGGACAAGTACATTTGAGTGAACTAACTCAAGAGGCAACTTGAGTTAACTTAGGTAAGACCTTTAAGTATTAATTTATTAACACTATCTTCAACTTGTCATAATTGACAAACATTAGTTTTATTATGCTATAAATTCATTATCTCGTTCTTTTTATTTTATATACATATGTTATTTAAGCATTCATCACATAAATAAACTTAAGCCTTTTATCTTTTATGATTGGCTTACTTGTAGGTTTTATGCTTTTATGAACCTTGATATCATTCAAATTGAACATTATAGAACCCTTAAACTTTATAAGTTATGCAGCTAATATGAGATCCTTTTTCATACTCGATACATGAAGTATATTTTATAATTATACTTCTATGAGTTGAATTGAGGCATTATTTTTGTATTGTCTATATGAATTATTAATAATTTTAAATTATCTACAATCACCATAACTTTGTTTCCTTCAAACTTTATTAAGTTTGTTAACTTTCTTTTATCACCCATTATATAATTAGAATAACTTAAATAAATCATTCAATCATTTTTATGATCATATGTGTTATAGGTAGTAGCCAACACCTTTTTTCCATATTATGCTAATAGGGATAAATTCTTCTTCAATTGCAAAAGAAGCTTGAAAATCCCATTCGAATTCATTTTCAGTTGAATTCAATTTAACATTATTGTTTTTAACCTATTTATTCCAATAATCTAAAGTAAAGTGGCCTTTTTTACCATAATTGTAACATTCACCATTCTATTATTAATTTTTCTTATCTTATTTATTATTATGATGCTCTCATATTGCTCTCTTGATTGAAAATTTTTTTTCTAGTGATTTTTCTACCATCCTTTAGGCTTCTTCTCATTTCTTTCTTTGAAATTCTTTTTTGTAATGAAGAGAGCTTTTTTCATCTTTAATTATAACTCCTACCATTAGTTTAACCAATGTTTCTTCACTAGCTAGAAACTTTCAAATTATGATAAAGTTGGTTCTTGAACCCATCCACATGTAGCAATGATAATAGTATTATGTTCTAGCCATAAATCATGGATAATACTTCTTATTCATATTATAGAGATTGTATTCTCTAGATTTATCGTAGAAATCTTGAAACATATTACTTTCACCTTGGTAAAGTATTGAATAATCATCATATCTCATGGAAAGAGTGTCCTTAGCTCATCTTTAAGTTATTATAACTTTACTTTATTTATTTTTATGAGCAAAGTTGTTAATGCATCCTAAGTCTCCTTAGTGTTTTAGCTTCTTTCATATGTTACAAAAAGATCATTGTTAACTATTACGAAAAGTGTGTACAAGGTCTTACCACTTTTGATTTTGTATTTTTAAAATCTTTTAGGTTAATTGATGATGTAGTTTTATTACTGATAATAACACTCTAAGAATCTTATTCCAATAGATAATATTGGATGAGTACTCTTATTATTATAAGTATTATGGTTGAGTTTTTCAATTAAGCTAAATGAACTAGTTAGATATACCATAAATGATAACCAAGCAAGTTTTATCCCTTAAAATAACTTTTTAGACATGAACCTTCTTTTGATATACTAGTACTTGATCATTTTACTTTGATATCAAATAGTTAATATCCATGACAATGTTTTAGATAATTGAAAATACCACTAATATACCTTTTATTAATATAACAAAAATTACAACTCATAAATTTTTGGATGAAGGAAAATATGAAATAAAGGAACATATGCATAGTGAAGAGCAACAATTTTAGGCCACATATTTACATGGCTATTATTACGTCTAAGTAGTTCATTTTTAACCACATAAAATTATTTATTTTCATTAATCTAATTCTCATTTTTTTAGCCATAAAATTATTTGATTTTCATTGAACCAAATGGCTTAGACTTTGATGACATGTATTAGTTATATCCTTTATGAATAGATCCATATAATGCACTTTTAAAATAATTGTAATATGACCTAATTAATAGAATATTAATTTTTTAGATTTTTATTTTAAGAAAAATATTAGTTTATAAAAAAAATTAAAAATTAATGTTTTATCAAACTTCATTCAAAATGTCAAATATACTCTACATAATAAAAACAAGAACTATAGCTATTTCATTATTATACCATCACCATCATCATTATTTGCCTTCAGTATTGTTTGTTGTCACCATCATTATGATCATTGTTTACTAATCTCTAGTTAGCATAAGTCATCCCAATAAAAAAAAAGCATGATGTAAAAAACATAAAAATAGCAAACAAAAACTTTCAAAATAATATCAATAAAAATTCAAACGAATGATGTTTTTTATTTTGCAAGTTTATTTGTTCATTTTACTAATACTTTTACTATTTAATTGTTTAAAATTTTAGTACTATATAATCTAATGAATATAGTTATATATAATATATACCATATATTATATATTTTAAATACAATGACATTTAGATGGTTGGGCAAGCGATGACAATGTTGAAATGTAGTTGAAGTTGGTTGTAGATGAATGGAAGTACAATGAGACATAATTTCAAACTTTTTTGAGAAGCAAAAAAGATAAATAAAAATAATATATTTATTATATAGGATGGTATATAGATAAAATACCAATAAAAGATTAAATTAATTTAAACTAAAAATCAAACTAAGGGTTATTCAAAACTATATAAAAATTAGCATTCTCCAATCAAAGGTTATTGAACTTGGCTCCTTTTTTACAAAATGGTTATTGAATTTCAATTTTTTACTTTTTAATCATCAAACTTCAATTTTGTATCATAGGGAGGTCATCTGAAGGATTTCAATGAAATTTTGCTAACGTGGCAACTAGAAAAAGATTATTCCTATAATATTCTCCATGTTATTACCACATCAACATTACATTGATTTCATAAATATTAATGAACTTTTCACTTATTTCAAAAGTGACACTAAAGTTTTATATAAACATTTTGACATAATAAATAATCAGAATTGTATTTAATGCTCATAAAGAAATAACTTTAATCATTAAATAATTACTAGATAAATAGAATTTATATGTAAAACATATTTAATCATTAAAGTCTAAAAAATTACATTTTTTAATAAAATTATTTTAAAAATTTAGGAATTGTTCATCAAAAATTAATTTTGATATAAATTTGATATTTAACTTCACAAATGGATCATTTAAAAAATTTTCAAACATCAAATTTGGAAAATATAAAATATTTTGATTGCAATTTTAAGAAACATAATCTTAATTATTACCAAAGAAAAGATAATAATTTACATCCAAAAAATATTTAATCATTCAAATTTTTAAAATTTACTTCCTTTTACAAAATTATTCAAAATGTTTCAAAAAATTTACTTGTCAATTTATTATGTGAGTATTGAATTAATTTTTGGTTGTTTATTATTATTAATTTTTTATATAAAAATTTGATGTGAGTTTTGAAATAAGTAAAAACATTTAATGATCTTTATGAAATCAAACTAATATTGATGACTTTGACATGGGGGATATTCCAAGAAAATTCCTTCTTTAGTTGTCACTTGAAACAAAATTGAACTTTAACGATTAAAAAAATAAATTAAAATTTGATAACCATTTTGAAAAAATAACAAAGTTCAATAACCTTTAGTATATTTGACTCCTCTAATGAATGGTGTAAAATAGATAATAATTATTAGTTTAGTATTTAATACATTTATAATATATCTTTGAGGCATGAAAAAAGATACTTAATAAAAGGATTATATTTATTAGTTTGGATAAACCGATTTAGCTAAAATTTTATAAAAGGATTATATTTTTAAAAAATAAGAATACATTTACGTAAATAAACTACTTTATAATGTTATTTTTTAGAAAAAATTTAATAGAATGGTAATTAATTTAATTAATAAAAATATATATTAATAATTTTCTAATAAAATACTTTTGAAAAAATTATAAATTTTGGTTAATTAGTCAAGTAACCAAATGGTTCAGTTTGGTTTGTTTAATTGGTAGATTTTCGTTAATTTATTGGTTAACAGAACTAGCAAAATTTTGAATGATGGATTAACTGATTAATCAAATGATTATCCCAATAATAATATTAATTAATTTATGGAATTATTTGTTAATAATTATAAAATTATGTTAACTAGTTTAGAAAGGACAATTGTGTATTAATATAAGCTTAATAACAGTAAAAAAGTATAAACTTTACATATATGAAATTTTATTAGAACTAAAAATGAAGATTTTCAAAATATTATTTAAATGTGGTATCTCAAATCTCATAAAAAAGAAACTTAATTGATTGTAATCCTAATTATTGATTAATGAAAAATCTCAACTAATACTTTGGTAATAGATATAGATGAAGAAATTGATCAAAACATTATTAACTCTCATATATTTAAATAAGAATTAAATTCATTTTGCTCGTGCTTTGCCCAGATATAGAATATGTGTTAAAGTTATATATTTCTTATTTTGATTAATAAAAATTGATAATTTTCTAAAGGTTTATAATAATAATTTTTTAACATAAATTATTTGCAAATTCAAACTTTTTGATACCAAAAAATAATATTATTTATTTATTAATCAATTTAAATAATTTGTTTAGCTTCATTTGATTATTTATTCTTACTTTTTCATATGAATTATGTACTAGGATTGTGAAGGTGAGTTCTATTTTTATTATTTTTCATTTTAAGAAGAATATAAACATCTTTTGTTTTTTAAAGGAATTAATATCATTAAGGAGACACGCTGAAATGAGCCTATATGTACAAACAAATTCCTTAGTTCAAGAGGAGGGTTTTCTAGTTGGTAGCTCAAATTTTACATAACTCCTGACAACAAAGTTAGAAAAAATATTAGCAAACCTTTTAACATATATAAAACTAAAGAAATTATTACAATTAGAAATATTCTTAATTTCATCAATGATAAATAGGAACTCATAAGAGATTTTGTCTGACAATTAAAGGACTGCTTTAATAACAAAAAGGGCATTTAACTCAAAAATGACTTTCTAAAACCCATATCTCTAACAATCTGTGAGCACCGGTTTCTACCGGGGCCCAGAGCGAGGCTTGCGAAAGTCACAGACCGGAGACCGCACTTGGAGCGAAAGCGCAATCTTCCTAAGGGGTTCCCTTAGGGAATGATACGGACTCAAAAGAGTCGCAAGGGAGTCGCCACCGGATGGTTTCGGATTGGTCCAACCGACCCATAGCATGAGTGCTAGTTAAACCCTTCAGAGGTTGGGTTCGGGTGGTGGAGATCTATTCTATGAGTTTCCAAAATCGATTTTACCATTATAATTGGAATTAATTGTCCTAATCAGGCAAGCATTCGAGCATAAATGTAAGCACACAGCGCATCATGTGAATTGGCATTGCAAGTTTGCATGTAAAATGACATATAAAGCTATATGGCATTTAGATGGCATGGCATATGCATGTCATGTGATATAGCGATAAAAGTAACATGGCATATGCATGATATGTGAGCGTGTATGACCTATCATATGCATGTTATGTCAGCCTAATATGTAGGCACATATTATAGCAAATAGCGTATTACGTTATGCGTTAACGTTTTATGGGTTGCATAGCATTTGGCGTATGTGTGATATATGCATAGCGTATGTGTGATATATGCATAGCGTATGCATGATGCGTAGGGTGAATGGCATATCATATGCATGATATGCGAAATGATGGATGTCATGACATATGCATGTCATAGCATAGTATATGACATCCCTTATATATGGCATGTGAATGATGTATAGCATATCGTATGTATGATATGTGTGTGATGGTGTAATACATGGCATATGCATGACATGTTATGTGTATAATATACCCAATGCGTGGCATGTGAGATGATGCGTGACATGGCATATGTATGGCATGTATAGTAGAATGTGCTTGTGTCATGTGGTATGATGTGTAAAATGTTGCATCATGACATGGTATAGTGTATGGCGTATCATATGTATGGCATGTGAGAATGATGACATATTATATGTATAGCATGTGAAGTGAATGACATACCGTATGCATGGCATGTTAAATGGATGACATACTATACGCATAGCATGTGAAATGATGTATGACATACTGTATGTATGGCATGTGAGGTGAATGACATACCATATGCATGGCATGTGGGATGATGAATTGTCACATCCGCATTATTACACGTTTGCATTTTATTTATGAGAATGAATGGTGCATGGAAAGTATGATTGGACTATGATTAGTATATGCTTTGATATGCTCGATATGCTTATGAGTATGATATGCATGAATGGAATTTCATAAGATATAGAATTCAAAGTGAAAAGAGGTAAAAGAATAGGTTAAAGTGATGAAAATAAA